>VBVR01002123.1:0-24823 GCA_011638315.1 Tetramorium parvispinum
ATTATGTAAATAAATACTTATGAAAAACGACAAAGCGTCAAATATAATATATATATATTTCTATATATATATATATATATATATATTATATGTATATTTCATTTACCTATGATATATACAAGCCATGTGAGTTGTCCTTCCTGGATTGCAATGTCAATCTGTTGCGTCGGCGATACCGTTTGCGTCATTAGCTCCTGGTATGTTCTTGCAGCTTGATCGAACAGTTGGACTAGCAGGGTGCATGTTTTTTGATATTCGCATCTACCAATGACTGATATTTGTTCTAACTGATGATGAACCACTCCTAGATCATCCAACGGATCTTCCAAACGTTCTCTGACCACTACCGCTACCGATTCGAGTCTCGATGTAATGTACGCGTTCGTAACCTCTGGAGTATACGTATTCAATAAATGTGGATCGCCCGCTTTTACATACGGCATTGAAGACACCATCCTTTGCCACAGTGTCAAAAGATAATGCAAACTATTTGGTGCAAATTGCCACATCTGTAAGCTCTGCACTGTAAATTTGGCGATTAGTTGTATTGCTTCGGGATAATCCTCCACTAAGACCAACTCGCCCAGTTGGAAATTGCTCTTCAGTCGAGATAACAATCTACAAAACTCGTGATAGTTTCCTGGATCACTAAGACCTTGAGGATTTTGTAGTATATGCTTAATACCATTGACTAAGTGCGTCAGAAATTTTGCCCTTTCAGTATTAGAGAATAAACTCCGTCTGACAGATGCTATTTGAACCAGACATGAAAGTGCCAAGCATGATAACGTATTAGGTAGACTGTGGTATAAATCAAAAAATAATTTCAATGAAGTAAAATCCAGAAACACAGGTCTCCAGCTCGTCGGAATTTGTACTGTGTTAAGATCATCCGAACTTTCATCAGTCGACGTGCCAATAAAGTCAAACGTCAAACAGTTTTGTGCAAGCTTTAATAGTTGTCTTATCAAACCATGCTGCAAAAAACAAGGATACATTAATATAGAATTAAAAAAGTCATCAATTATCATGTAATTGATGTATACTATACCTGTGCTTCATCGTTGAAATTTAAACTTTTACAATTTTCACGAGCTGTACTCAGTAAGGTACACGATAACCTAAATATTTCAAATAGTTGTGTGTCTCTAAAGCTACTCGCTATTCTTCTATGCTTTGTCAGAGATCTGTTCGCGTCAGCTTCCGATATTTGATTCATTTCAGACGTCAATTGAGAGAGCAACTGCACTCCTATCATACAGTGCTCCACCGACCCCTACGATTGTAACGATAAAACGTTATTAATAATGTACGTGCATGGAAAAAGCGTAACGCGTAAGAGACATTGATTCAAGTATGCCAAACCTGAAGAAACTTTGTTACGTCGCTGACTACATTTCTGAAGACGAATTCCTCTTTGTCGGAATCGAACCATCCAAGCTTTGATATCCTAGCGAATAGTGTAACCAAAGCCTGTATCACAAAATTTGGTAACTTTGGTTGTGTTGCTAAGTAGTTGAGTACATAATTTCCTGCAAAGATAAGAGGATTAAGAGGATGAGACGTCTGACCACTTCTTTAATCTCCTCCAAGAAACACCTCCTCTGTCTCAGGTAGCAAAACGAAACGAAATGGAATTGTCACTTACGTATATCGAGCCTCTGTTGTAAGCTGAGTGTTGTCGTAAGTTGTCCCTGTGCCGAACGTGACACCAGCTTCGTCAAAGTGGTAGCGGCCAGTAATTGAGCATACGCCGAGTCTCCGCGGTCCAGAAGAAGCTGGCATTTCGTAAGCGTATCCGGGGCATTTTGAAAAGCGACCAAGGCCTTCTCTGCCTCCGCGCGATGCGCCGAATCTTGCGATTCGTACAATTGCTTGCATAGCAACTCCAGCTGCCGTACTTCCTGTATGTGATCCATTCTTAGTCACACTATTTAAAACTGTTCCTTAAGACTTCCATTTAGGTAGGAGTCTAAAAGTTTTGTAACGATATATATCCACTTTTATAATGCCTCGCAAATTTTTATTTTGTTAGCGACTTGCTCTTACAGTCCGAGTCGTTTACAATTTTACAATAGTTACATCATGCCAGCTGAATCACAATTTGATGCTTTGAGCTTACTTAGATGGAGTTGAAAGAGAACGCTAATGACAACTTTCGATTTTCTTATACAAGATGACGCACTTAAAATATCATAGAATTTAACTAAAAAAGAATGTATCTCCAAAAGATCAAAGATTCGATCGATATCGATGATATTTTTCCGAACTGCATTGTACATACATATTTCGTATTACGTTAGTAACAGATATGCAAAGGAATTCTAATTATTTAAACGTTTTGTTGTGTCAGTAATGAATATTAAAAAATGTCCAATTACATCAATCATAAATGTAAAGAAAACACAAAAGTTGTATCTCATGTATACCACCCTCTATGTGAAACAAGAAATTCTGCCCAATCGGGATTTCATTGCAATTAACACAAAGTTTTATTAACGCAATTTACAAATGTTTTCGAGTTACGTAGAATAAATGAAGAACATTTCATGCAATTGAATAATTAACCCGAGGAAAAATAATTGTTCGAAATAACCAATACGCGCGGAAGTTTGAAAAAAAAAGAGAATAAATAACATAAAAGAGATGAAAAAATAAACGGTGCGAAATGCGATTTCACGCGTAACTCATAAATTATACGATATTTATTTACATGCTTTACGCACACATATATATGCGCGCGCGCGCACATACGCACACACATACACACAATCGTGCTAATGAGGCGGAAAATATCTCGATCTCGATCTGTTTTGCAATAAACGCTCGTCGCGTCTATTTTGCCGACAAATTGCACACAAGGTACTGTCATCGGATGAAGAATTTCGGGGACGCGCCAGCTGACGCGCGAAACTCTGTGCGGGCAGGACAGGTTATACGCGTGCGACAGGTTGTAAATAAACGGCGCGCATTATCGTGGAAATTAGGAATTCGGCGGCCGAGCGTAGGCCGAGTGTCGCTCTCGCACGTTTCGCACTTCTGCTCCGCGGGTGTAACCCGGTGGCGGTGGCGGTGAGACGGTGGCGATGATGGTGGCGGTGGCGGCGTATAAACAACGTGAGGATAAACAACGACGTCGATGGAGTTACAGCACTTTTTTTTTTTTCATTTACATCGCGGCAAGCGAGCTTTCACGTGACGCTGATCGTGGAGGAATCGCGAACGCGCCGCAAAACCAAGCGCGATCAAGCTTGACTCCGCACCGCACAGCACCGTGGGGATCAGGTGACTTCTGGTCGGCCGCCGTAAATTATTCCATGGAATAATCGGTGTCCGCGTCACCAGGAGGAATCCACTCGGTTCGACGAGCGCGGCGGCGGGACCAGGAGAGGACCAGCTGAAAGACGTACGGCGTAACGCAGCGGCGCGATCGGCGGTGATCGAAGCGGCGCGGCGCTCTCGGGTTGGACCGCCTCGCCCGAGTCGATTCTCTCATCGCACCCGCGTCGTTCGTCCCAAGTTTCGTCAGCGCGAGCGAAACGGTGCTTCCTGCGCGACATATCTTGCCGACACAAGAATTTTTTTCCCCAGCGACCAACCTACGAATTGAAATGTTGCGACGGCGCGCGGACGCACCGCACACACGAACGAATCCACGCATGCACGCACGCACGCACGACGCACGCACGAGTGGCGGGTTTGACAACACGCGCGGAAATCCGGCGCAGATTCCGCGAGCGGATTCGCGGCCGCTCGTGCGGCACTGCTCCGCTCCGCGTCGCAATTAATAACGTCACGTTGCGCGCGGGACACGCGTGTTACTCTCGTCGGCGACTCACCTGTTCGTCCGCCATTTTCCGCCAGCCTCGTATTATCTACAGTGAAGCTAGGATCACATGCCAACCTCCGTTTGCGGCCGCTGCCGGCGCATGTTTACACCAACGATCTACGTTGCACGCGTCCTGTCCTGTACGAGGCGTTTCAATGGACGCCACCTTCTGTATATTGGACGTACTATCCGCGCACATAAGAATGCGTCTGTGGACAGAGGTGAGGTTTTCTCTGGTTTTCTCACAGACTTCTGTGCTTACCAGACTGCTAACTCCCCAAATTTTGTTTATATAAAATTTAGATAAAATAAAAATAAAAGGAACGTATGTTCGACCAAAAATGTGTTAAGGCCATTCTACAATTACGTAAATGTAGTTGTAAACGTAAAGCTGTAAGAAAATGACCAACTATAGTCGAATATTCTTCTTGCAATCGAAGAATAATCGACTGTGATTGGTCATTTTCTTACAAGCTTACGTTTACAACCAGTCTCACGCAATTGTAGAATGGCCTTTAGGCCGGGTCTACAATAGAGGTGTGGTAAGCTTTAAATTGTAAGAAATTGACCAATGATAATCACGTCGTCTCCTCATCTTCTTCTGTGATTAGTCAATTTTTAAGGCTTAAAGGTTACTACACCTATTGTAGATCCGGACTTATATATAGACATATTCTGTAACTCATAACGACAGTTTGTTATCGTTATAATATCAGTGCGCAGTATTTTTACTATGTGAAAAAGCTACGACATTGTAACGATAACGAACTGTCGTTAAGGGTGAAATCACACGATACGGGAATCAGCGTGCGGGACAGAGAATGCGTGATTCGAACAGCCAATCAGCGCTCTTCCGCATTTTTCTATCCCGCATGATCCCGTATCGTGTGATTTCACCCTAAGGCCGGAGTCGGATGTCGTCGCGTAAGGTTGCAACCAATCATAATCAAGCCTCACGAGAATGCTTTGATTGTAATTGGTTACTGTCTTACGCAACAACATCCGACTCTGTCGTACGACGTATTGTCGAACCGGCCTTAGCGATTCTTTAAAATGATTGGCTTTTACTTCTGATTTTTCTATGGATCTAAATGTAGAAATCGTATTAAAGAATTACAAAGCGCTCATTGAGCAGCTTTTTCCGCTAAACGTCCAATGACAACTTTTGATCGGCATACCTTGAACTACCTTTTGTCAATTTCAGCCAATTTGAATGAAACCCATTTTTCATAAGAAAAGTGCTTTGAATACTGAACTCTTCGTTATTTTATATTTTTGGGCTTGCATATTAAAAAAAAAATTAAATGATTGGTATCTAATACGTTTGAATTCTTATTTTCTTTTATTTTCACTTAGACCACTCAACATTGGACTTTTATGGTATAATTAAATGTGTTGTATGCAGGATGAGACAGTAATGGATTTTATAAAAAATCCTTAATATTTTTGTGTAGGTATTGTATTTCGAATATAGCTTTTGCACAGCCTTTGTATCCTTTCTATTCAGTTATTCTCATACATGAAGATTCATGTCGATATTAACAATAAAGCATCACAATATTTTCTTAAGGGTATTTCACTGGATATTCCTGACAATCGCCCACGTTGCGATTTGATCGCAATGCGTGATACGATGCTCTTATAAGATACAAATCCACATAATTTCTTAACTATTACGTCTGATATTTCATATCTCCAAATATTTGGCTTTGTGTTTAATATTATTTCTGCAAGATCGATTTGTCAAAGATTAATTTGATATATCTATTTTTATAGAAGATGCGGTAATTTTTTTTAATTCCAAGTTTTCTCGGAGTCTAAAGAGAAAAAAAAATAGGAATAAAGTGTTTCTGTACTCCAGTAAGGAATACAGGAAGACGCGGAATAAGCAATCATATTTTTTGATAATACCTACGCGTGTCTGTTGATATCAAAAAGATGATGGAGAACATTCTACGTTCATATAATGCAAAAGTATGTTAATGCCTGACTACGCGATCACTATTACTGTGCTTACTTACTGAAATAAATCGCAAACTCAAGAATCTACGTATGCCATATATATCCTATAAAATTATGTTTGTCTTGACATTGATACCCCATATAAATATATATATATATATACACACATACTTCAAAATTATACAAAATTCCCATTCAGTCCTACTAATATTTCGAAGTTTCTACGTTTGTACCCAGTTCGCATGCGACTTGTCAATCTCTCATTTCTTTTCTCGTTTCCCGCCTATCTGAAACGTTAATGACATGAACGAATTGTGTACAAATATCCATTATCTGCATATTTCATTTTTCTCCCTTTTATGTGTTACAAGAGTAAATTTCGCGTATTTTAAATGTTAATTTAGTATTGCCCTACTATTTCCATGCGCATTAATATGTAAATTGCACACTGTATATGGCTTGTATAAAATTTTGAAATTAAATTCATGTATACATATTGAAATCAAAATGTAAACTTTTTCTATAAACTTATTATAGAACTGAAATATTTCAACGATCGTAATGTTGCATTTTAAAATAAATATTATTTTTTTATGACAATTTGTTCTGTATAACCCATTATATATGTATATATTTATTGACAGACAGTTTATAACCAGATTATGTTATATCGCATTTTTTACTGACCATTATTAACAAAACGCATATTTGAAAAACGTCCGGTAATTCACTTCTTTACTAGTATTTTACTTTCACATAGTTACAACACTGTAGCATTGTTTAATATGAAATATTCAAAGATGTTTTGTCCTTAATCATACTCAAAGTATCTATGTGACATTATAAGACTTTAGTTATATTTTACTTCCCGAATATGTGATATAATGTGTATACATACACTCACATTATTCACGAAGCACGAACTGTTTTAAAACATCACAACCATTTGGGCGTTTTATGACATCATTTAAGTTACATATATTATATGTTCGTTATGTACGTAATATATAAATATAAATCCAAATGGTGACATAAGTCACTGTTTTTTATTGTAGAGAGAATTAAAGAATAATTCTTAAAATTTCAGTGAAATACCAAGTCGCAGAAAATTGAACATTCCTAGAAAAAAAGTAATGATACACATTTCGAACAGATTGACATTTGAGATGAATATAAAAATGTGAGACTTTAATATATAAAATATGAATAAAATGAGTTAAACATGATTAATGGTCAAGATATAATAATAGCGTTTTTCATTTTTTACAGCAATTAAGATAATTTTAGGATTACACGCTATATTTGTTTCGATATGAATAATAATAATATTTACATTCTGATGTAGTGATTTTTTTATATTCTAAATGCAAATGGTATCGTATCAAATGTAGGCTGTGCAGAGGTTGTTGGCTCTTCACTCGCTTTTTAAATAAATTTCACAAAATTCAAATTCAAGTATCTACAAAAAACTATTCATTCAATCAATAATTTTTTTTCTAAACATGGGTATGTAGCTTTGTAATTTGTACCAACTAGTTTTAAAAGACGATGTAACACGATAATTCTCCCATGTAACAGTTTTCTTTATACATTCACACAAGATAAGTACTTCAATCAAACTGCTTACGATTTTTTTTATCTCATAAATTAATTATAAAAAATCATTAATTTCTTTTACTATAATACATCTAATGTCTTATTAAGTGTAATATCCAGCCTCCAAAAATGTTTTACTACGTTACGTATTGTAAGTCTTCTTTTTTTTTCTATTTTTTTACTGTAGGAAAATGGTCTCAACTTCTATCATATGTCATAGAGCGTAGAAGAATTCCAGATATAGCCAAAGCAGACGACGATAATCGTTTACATCCATGGGATGTATTTATGCAGATTTAAAACATACTGTTTCGTTTCTAAATACGGTGCGTCAAGCGCATATATAAATTATAATTTATAGTTTCACGCAAGTCAGTCCGTTTTACTTTCCTCTTTCTTGAAGAATTTTTTTTGCTGTCTCAGCAAACAATAAATTAAAGTCATTGATCGACCAAATTTTTCTCAGATGTTTGTGTATAGTTGCTGTTCACACTGGACACTCATCATGGAACATTTCATTGTTTGCGTACATTGTCGTGAACACATTGGATTCACTCACTAACCATTTGTCTAAAATAGAAAGTTTTGCGATTAAATCTGCAATATATGTTTCTTACTAGAAGTTTATGTTTACATATATTATATTTATATATTTATATTGTATGTCTGTTTCTTACCTGAAAACATGATAATTGAATAATTTATAAAATATACTTACAATTATATCACAATAAAGGAATCTCTGTATTGGTACGTCACTCGAATGCTACAAATAAGAAAAATGTTTTTTGCTTTTGCATTTAATAACATATAATAAATTCCAATTTTAACATGATATAATATCTAGCATATTTACGGGAAGGAGATCTAGTATCGGCTTGGTTCGGCGCTCCGTCCATCGGTAGGCGTCCACTGCATACACTTCCGCTTGACGGATTATAATTAAGAAAATCCCAAATTAATATTGTATCATCATGAGATGATGAAACTATTTGGAATTCGTCAAACTGAAGACGAAATACACGTCCGGTATGCTCCTACAATGAGAAGGACAAAGAAAATCAATAATATATGAAAATTGTTCAATAGGACGTTTGATAAAATGTTGAAGAAATTTAATATAAGATATAACAATAATGTATAAAAAAATACACATGTATGAAAAAATATTTTACCACTAAAGTACGCAAGCATAATGTACTGGCAACGGCACGAGGATCGAGAGCAGCTACGAGATCCCAAACTTTGATTTTTCTGCAAAATACAATAATAAATACGACTTCAATATATTAAAGAGTTTATAAAATTAATGTGTTCTTAAAACAAAATTTGCATCTTTCAACTCTAAATTATCAATGTGAGATTAATAAACTATGAAACTAATACGAATATATTGATATATATTGATATGTAACGTGTGATTAATTATAAATTTTTTTGTTTTTTTATACATTGAAAAATAATACGCTATAAATATAAATTTCATTATTTTTCTAAATATAACGCATGTAAATTTAAATTATCTGTTTAACCTGAAAGCTTATAATTATCAGAATTGAGACATGAATTTGGATTTTCACATACGTACCCATCATAAGCACCGCTGACAATGTGTTTACTATCGAATCGAATACATCTTACTAATTCTTCGTGTCCTTCCAGAACACGTAAACAAGCTCCACATTCGATGTCCCATAGTCGTATAGTATTATCACTACTACCACTAACTACTAAGCGATCCCTATATTGCAAACATGCTATGCCGCGTTTATGTCCATTCAATGTTCGCACAAATTCGCAATTGGAGGTGTTCCATACTTTGATAGTCCTATCACCACTAGCAGATACAATGTATTTCTCATCAAAGTCAACTACGTTCACTGCTGCCCTGTGCCCCACTAATACTCTTCTCAACGCAATTTCTGTCTGCGATGTCATATCCCAGACTGCTATTGAACGATCCTGTAAATGATAAATATTATTAGTAATATAATCCGATAAAATAAAAATTATAAAATAAATTATGAATAAATTATAATAGAAATTCATCATTTTTCTCCCACTGACCTTTGAACAAGTGACCATCATGCCGTTGTTAAATCTGAGATGCAGTACCGCCTCACAATGATGAATTAATGTGTTGACCATCTCACCAGTAGTAGCGTCCCAAACTCTCACGGTGCTGTCCGAAGAACCGGATATTATAGCCTTGTCATCATATTGCAAACAAAGAACAGAACCTGTGTGGCCCGTCAACACCTTAATACACTGTAGAGTATTTCTGTCCCAGATCTTAATCGTGTTGTCTCGGAGTCCGGAAACTATCTTCTGATCGTCATATTGCAGACAATACACTCCTTTCGAGTTTTCACTGCGACAGTTGATTCTTTGAAGATTGAATCGGCCCATTCTCCAGTTGTTCTCTATACTTTCGATGTCTTTGACAATTTTTGGATAAAGAGATCTATAGAAGTTGTGATTGGGATGGGCCTCGCCTGGTTTCGGTTTGAAAAGATATTGTATCCTGAAAGTAAATTGCATAAAATAAATAAGAAAATATAAAAAGATATTTTAAAGAAATATATTCCACACATTAATGTAATATAGATTCATAAAAATGCTCCACGCATATACCATATATATCATATTTGTATTTGTTTGTAAAAGAAGTTTTATAATTCATTGTAAGATTGTAAGTTTCCACTCACCATCCTCTTCTTTCAGCCAGACCTCTCCAAACCGAATCAGTTCGGACCTTTCGTTCAATTAACTTTTTCCAAAGCATTCCTTCACTAATAACTCTATGCCATTCCTTGCATACTAGCTCTGCAGAAACAAGCGACTTTGCGTCAAGGTACGAAAGAATACTTTCTGCCACGTGGTCTAATCCTTTTTCTGTAAATAAACCATTCTTTTGATATTATTAAAGATAACAATAGAAATAGAAATTGTTCGAGATATACGCGAATAATTTGCAAAAAGGTTCTGAGCGTAAAACATACTCTGTGTTTGATTACTCACTTGGCAAAAGCGAAATAAAGTCTCTCTGCAGCATCGGTTTGAGATATGCGTTGATGTGTCCGTGCTGATAATGACACATTCGTGCTAACAGCTGTTCGACAAACTGCACTTGCTCCGGTTCGCTCCATCTCTCGAATAATTTCATACAAATTTCTTTTTCCTGTCCGTATTGCGTTGACGCTCCCGTAGATGGTTCCTTCTTACAGCTAGGATCGTAAAGTATTGTCATCGGGTACTGTAACAGAATATTATATTATGATTACATCTTTATATATTAAAATGTAATAGTTTGCGAAAGATAAATATAAGAATAAAAGAATATAAGCGATTATTTATATTTCAAGACTTTTTCATCAATAAATTAAAACTAATGAAGAAGAAAAAAATTCGTCATTTAATTATTATATACGTAATATCCCTTTCGAAGTATATAATGTCTAAACTTTATATTAACGTCTTTTACACATGCGCATATAATGACGTTTACTCTTATTGTATCGACGTTACGCTACATGATGAGAACACAAATAAACACGACTAAGAATATCACATATCTCGTACACAATGTACTTTATCGTATCGATGTATACATCGTTGTTCTCCCCGATTAATCACCTAGACGCTATAAGCATGTTGAAATCGAGAAGTATATACAAAGCGAACGACGTACGATGAGCTCGAATACATCTTGAGATGAAAATTAAACCAAAATATTCGAGTAATCATATTCCGAAATTCATAAATGAAGGCCTAGTTTACATCGAATGTGTTTAGTAGTAAGTAGTAAGTTCTAGTTAATCAGCCAATGAATAAATTCATTTTGTAGGAAATAACTTTGATACGTATTAAACACATTCGGTGTAAATTAGAACAAAATTTGAACGATCGATTAATTACATCATGGTTATTGTCATTATTGGCGAAGTAACATAAAGTTGCTAAAATTTGAGTATATAGTTAATAATAAAATACATTATTATCTTATCTTTGTTCAAGTTTTTTCTTTCAAATAAATAATCTAAAATAAAAAGAAGTATCATCACTTCATTAGCAACGATAACATAAATAATACAATATTATAGATTAGTGGCATAATATATGCGGTAATAATAACATGTTATAAAAAGGGATAATAAATATATGTCGTGAGATTTTAAATGCTTCGTCTTTCATAAACTAATGGCTAATGATCAACGGCATGACTGCAATTTTTGCAATTAACGTCAACAGTTTAACGTTGAAAATAAACACAGGAAAACGCTAATCTTATCGCAATATTAAGAAATTTAAAATGTCAAAAGATGTATGATTAAAATAGCAAAATTTTTATTTTTTTTTATCGTGTTCATATCGAAGAAACACTTAAAATCCTGAATCAATTATGTTGGAAACTCTATTATTAATAATGGAAACGTGCGTGCATACACATATACACAAACAAAAAAATGTAAGAATTTAGTATTAATTATATTCACTGATTGTCTTTCTGGAGAAAGGTAAAATGGACACAATCAATTTCGTGCTAAAGTGCAATTTTTGTTAATCTGAAATCTCCCTTATCTCTCGAAATGACACAGATAAGTCGCAAAAATCACAATCAACGACATTCATAAGATTAAAGATCAGAGAAGCTTATTTAGATTTATTCCAGATCAATTTTCGGTGATATTAGAAATGTCATCGGAAAATATATTACTCGAAAGCGATAAATCATCGTTGCGAAAGAAATAATTAAAAATATACATATGTATATGTATATTATCGATAAAAGATCTCGAAGTAAATTTTAAATTCACATAAAAGTTTTAAATGAAATTTGATAATATATGTCGCCTTATAAAGTGACCTAATAATAAGTAAAGCCCACTTTAAATACTGTATAATTTGCATTAAATTTCAGGGTAAAACTCAATGATTCTTTATGTCGCATATTTGGATGTATTCCTGTTGCTTCTATTTGTTCGTTATTGTTCGTATTGCACAAAACAATAAATGAATTATTATCTTAAATTCTGAGATGAATTAGATTGTTTAAACTGGGCTTTATCCTTGAAATAATTCTCGTGTTATTCGAATATAAACTGTAAGTAAAATTTGTATCATAATTCAAGATACTCAGAAATTTTATTTGCTATAAAAAAATATGAGAAAAAATATTTGAAGAATAGAAATGCATGTATAAAGTGTTTTTTTTTCCTAAATATTCCATAAACATCAGTATAATAAAATATAAAATTATAAATTCTACAATTCTATTTTAAAATCTGACGCGAATTGTAGATCATCTGAGGTGAGCTTAAGCGTACATTTGCAAAATTAAAATCGCGGATGCGATTCATCTTGAGGTAGAACGAAGTACCGGGTTCTTGACCTTTCTCGCACCATTCTCACTCGCTCGTACATCTCGTATATACAAGGACTCTTTTAAATTAATCGTTTACTTGCGGCCTGGTTTTATGCTGAGCTTTCTTGTTAATACCATAATCATATTTTAAGCACGATCTAAATATACACGAATAAACAGATGTTTTTATCCTAATGATTTTAATTATTTCGACGAAAACTATTTTTAAAATTTTTTCGGCCGGTATAAATACGCCAGTCAAAATTAAACAAAGTTGATGCACACGCGATCGATCCGTAAATACAATTGCATAAACAAATAACTAATGAATGCTAATTGGACACAGACTAAATTTACGCGATCATTAAGTTTATTGATGAAGTGCATGACTAATCAAGTTTTAAACGGAACTTTTTCGACATGCAGTATAAATGCGCATAAAACATTTTTCACGAAAGAAAGTAGTTGCATACGTTTGCACTTTTACTGTTTACGCTGTTCTTATCGTCTATGTTCATCGCGAACGTCCAATAGTCTGATAATGTTAGCTGTGATATAGCAGGGAATATCGTTAAGAGTATCCTTCACTGTATAGTTAGAAATAGAACGTAAGAATTTATTGATCACGATGATCTTCACATATTCTTTATTCAGATTTTTCGTATAACATTTCAGCTTAAAAATTCTATTATTATATTTAAAGTGAGTAATTGAATGAGTATGTGAGTGTGGGTGTGTGAAAGAAAAATTAGAGCAAAATAAATATATATTTTGTTAATCTTATTATAACCAAATAAAATAAACATTGTAATTATTTTTTTAATTATCGCGCCAAATATATTTAATATATTTAATACAAATTACATTGCTCAAAAAATAACACACGCATATGTTTGTACAGTAGAAGCTCCATATCTCGAATCCCAATGGAAGAGCTAAACTGTTATGGAGATTTTGAAATAGATTTGAAATGTTCGAGATACAGAAGTCTAACAAAATAAAATTTGACTTATGAAGGCCTTCGAGTTGTAGAGATTAGATAAAAGAAAATTCAAATTATAGAGGTCCATGTGAATAGCAAAAGAAGTACTTATTGTTTATAAAAGTAGAAATAGATAGAAATTTGACATATATAGTTCATGCCGAAATACAGTGGCTATACATCTTTAACTTCGAATTACAGAGGTTCTTTATGTAGTGTGCCTGGCCGTCTCGTAACATTTTTCGAGTTAAAGGATGTAAATATTTCGACAAAGGGCCAGAGCAGAAGGGAATGGACTGGACCAAATCAAAGACTTACAGAGATTCGAGTTATATAAAAGGTTTTACTGTATAAAACAAAGCGCATTACATATAAATTTTTCTCTGTTAATACAATATCTAATCTACACCATATGTATATTCATACACACATACATAAAATATAAATTATATCAATAAAAAATGTTACATGTGTATGTACATGCATGCAATCCACATGCGAGAGCATAATAAAAACCTACAAGTGATTTCCAACTTTTAGCCAAAATTTCATCGGGAATTGTTTATCACGTTGATGGAGTTTGATTAAATTAAATCAACTAATTCCAATAAATACCGCGCACACAGAAACTCGTCTTTGTATTATCATGTTTCAATCTGAATGATGCATATTTAATACCAATTCACTCTGGGGATATACCTATATTGTTGAAAACTTAAACGACTGCGACAAAAAAATAAAAGAATTCTGTAAAGAAGTAAATTCGTATAAATGAATTTAAATAAATTGCATGTTCTTTATGCTATTTGATTATCTTCTACCTTCTTTGGGATATAAAATCTCTCTAAAGTCCAATGTTATCAAAGTAAATTTCCAGCCGTACTTCGTCGCGAGTCGATTATGCGTCCACATTGTCGAATTGAATTTCAAATTAACGAACCTTGCGTGTTCACTATGAAGCTGCGAGCATTTTAGTGATATGCGATTCATTTCGGAGCGTTCAATCAAAAATCGGTATTTCGACGAGACATCAAAAGATGCTTTCTATAATCAAATTGCTTTGTCGGGCGATAACTGAGTTGGACAAAAGACGAAGAGTCAACGACGAAAGAACACGTGAATAGTTGTCTAGTCACAGTATTTGATTCAAATCATGTTTAAATCACTGCGCAAATTAGCGCTTCTTTATATAATAATTCCGTTCTTCTTGATAACAGACAAAGTTGTCACCATCATCTTTTTTTTCATTATAAGATGTATATAGGGTGTCCCATAACTCTTAAGTAATATTTTAAAGAGTGAAAAGGGGTGGAATTTTGAAAGAAAAGTTTCTTTTCCGATTTTGGCTCGGACCATTATTTACCGGGTTATTAACAATTTCATTTTTGTCGTTGGAGTTCTACAGACCCCAGTGTACCGGTTATGAAATTCCACTGAAGTGTACCGGGTAAGGGTTAATTTATCCATTTATTAATTTATGTATGCATGTAAGGTAAGCACAAGAGCCCTATGACATGCTGCGCTCCTGCGTACTTCTGTCTGCTTACTTAACTGTAATTGTTAATAACTCGGTAAATAATGGTCCGAGCCAAAATCGGAAAAGGAACTTTTTGTTCAAAATTCCACCCTATTTCACCCCTAAAATATTAATTAACACTTATAGGATATTCTGTATAAATGTACGCTGTAGAAGCTATTATGTATATTATAATTTTAATATTTCATTGCGTTTCTCATCGTGTAGATTTATCCATGTAAATTACACGACTGATGCAGACAAAATGTGTAAAGTGTTCGATTTCGGACGAGATTCGGCTTCAAACAATTTTAATTTGCGATGGACCTCGATAAAGATTCACTGGAGGTTCAATGGAGCTTAATTTGAGGTTCGACTTGATAATGTGGATCCTAATTTAAATGCATCTGCTTTTACCTTTTAGACTTAAATATTTATACATAATTTCTAGCAATCAAAGGGTCTTTTCTGAGACAAATCGACCAAAGCGTTATTCATTGCTTTCACGTGCAACGAATCTTAATAGATCAAATAGAGAATTTATATAAAGTAAAAAAAAAAGTTGAAAGGAATACATAGGCGAAACCGAGCGATGCGGCGAATTTTTTAGAATTGAAGGATTATGTTTGCAAATCCGCAGAGAAAGTGTATCTATGATGAAGAATGTCACGCGTCGATAGAGAATCTTTTACGTGCGATTGTTAAGAGGTATGTATTTATAATAAACAAACAAAAAAAAGAAGACAACTATATGAACTCCACGTCGGTGTTAATGTTTTGCACACAGCACTTGTCGCTCCGTTTTCACGCTCTTTCTCAACTTTGCTTTGACGCAGCGTTTTACACAAGGTGCCTCAGAATCGGCGGAATCATGGATACGTAAGCATCGGTCCCTCGTGAAATTTCCGGTCTTCGATCTTTGTCAGCGAAAGTACTTGGTGTTCAATACCTTTCGCGAGTTACCGACTTGAAGAGCTTTCTTTTATTATTTAAGCTTCAATGACGGAATTAAATAATGAAGTTAAATCTAATAGATTCTTAAGGGAATTTTGAGATTTATCCATTACAATTGCGAGTGTCGAAGAAGGAAGAATGACATACAGTCGACGTTTTTGCGAAGACCAATTGGAAATTTTTCGTAAAACGATAATGTGTTGTTCACTTCTCGATTATTCTTTTTATTTTCATGTAAAATGTGTGTCTTCGCGTTACATACGACACATATGATATTCCGAACATCGTCGCATGTGTTTCTAGTGTTTCTACTATAATAATTTTATATTCTAAGACTCCGATTATAGTCAGCGACTTATAGTTGGCATACAATAATGCGAAAATGTATATTTCGCGTCTGACCTACTTGCCGCGTCTCCCCTACCTCAGGAAGTGAAAACCGTCATAAAAGAGCCATATCACGTTAAACACTTGCTAATGAAAGCTACGCTCTCGCATCACAGAAATAATGATCAAATAGCAATTTTCACATGAATTATATTTCAATAAAAACCTATGCGTGTGCGTGTGTATGTGTATGTGTAGAATCTGAATCTTTAAAATTAAAATCGTCAGGTATGTACGCATTCTGTAATTCCTTTTAACTTTTTAAGATCGAGGACACAGTGCCATTTTCTTCTAAAGATTCGAAAAAGCACGAATTAATTTTTTTTTGTCTAGAATGTCATCAAAGTATCGTATTAAATACTTGCTTTAAATGGAAACTAAGCTCTCGCAACGCAGACACTTGAGTAGCAAGCGAGTAGCAATCCTTTCGACCAAAATCTATTAATAGAATCCGAAATTAAAGCATCGAATCCTGCGGCGATCTTTCCGCTATTTCAATTACTATTTTCTCCTTAAAGAAAGGAAAAAGAAAAAAGTGAATTAAAATGTAAAAATTTATTATCTCTGTTTCTAGAAATGTCAATATTGTCAAAATATTTTTCATTGTCGTTAGTCGCCAAACTCTGGCCAGTATTTGGAAATTCGGCTTAGAACAGACACCTTATCCGGATGAAAACTGCATTATCGTCGATTTATCGTAGGATAGCCCTTCCGAAGAGCAATATCCGCGACAGTTGTCTCCTCCGTTATAGTAACGCGATACAGAAAAACGAGTCTAGCTAGCGGCTGATACACGGTGGCGCAATCACCTGAAAACGAGTGCTTCGAGTGCTCCCGCATAACGGTATTGCGAACTCATGTCGAATCTACGCTCTCCTGATTCTTTTGTCTTCCTGGGATGTCGTCCCCGCGCGCCTCTTGACACAAGCCATGGTATGAGTATACCGGGTGTCCAATAAGAGACGTTCGATGCGAATTGACCAGTTTTGCTTTTGCCGAACAAAAATAATCTTCCTGAAAATCTGTTCTCCTTCATAATTTTTAAAGATTCAACATTTCAGTAAATGTGGCTTCAGTAAATTTTCCCTCTTGCCTCGCTGTCAAGAAATCCTAGAGATTAAACCAGAATATTTACGAAAGAAAGTAGGCACATTGAGTCCCTAATTATATATTTACATCTTTTTTAAATGATTTATAAATAAATTATTATTAAATAATAAATTAATTTAATTATTTATTGTTAATTTAATAATTATTTTTAATTATTATAAATTATTCATATTTTTTGACAATACTATCATTTATCTGAATTAAAGTTAGCATTCAATGTTTTTTTTTCATTATAATAAATTATAAAATAAAATTTTTTATTATTAAAGAATTTTCATATTCTATGTTGATATTTACTAATGCATAAGGATTAGGTATAATCTTTCCCATCGCCTATTAATTCCTGCAAATGATCGATCATATTTCCTTAACGGAATTGCTCGCAGATGTGTGATTCCGAAATTCAAGTGTTGATATCTTAAATGCGTTTAGTCTTTGAACGCATTCACAAAGGCATAATGTCGCAAGATCGAAATATATAACTTCGCGGAATGAATCACAAAACAAGTTTTTATTCTGCATATTCGCTCATCTATTCTGGCACAAAGAGGTCGACAACTTCTGAAGGTCTGAGAGAAGCTGACGAGGCGGGCTAGAAAGCGTAAAAAGAGCATTCAAATTAACAATGGCTTGACGCATCGCACAAATATATCGAATCTAAAACACTTATCCTGAAACAGGTACTGAAAATTTCGAAACTTCTTATTTCTAATTTCTTTTGAAAGGAGCTGAGAAAAAACCCTTTTAGAATAGATATTAGAAAAACAGTCAGGAATCGCGATACTTGAAAGATAATATCCCTTCTCGGATAGAAGCTCTGCAGCGTGAATCTCTCATAGCGTGGGATTGTGTTGGACATGATTTAGAAGCGAAATTTCAACAAATCCGAGGATAATTGATTGCCGAGTACATCGTGAGAAGTGATGCCATATCGTTCATGAAGTTCAGAGTCAAACGCGGATGCGTCTCGAGGCATTTACCTTGCTCGATGAAACGCGTGGATACCTAGGAAGGAATACGAGTTTAAAAATATATTCGACACAGTTTTGCACATCCAAAAGTGTAGACAACAAAAGTTTAGAGCATTCAAAAGTTCGTGACAAAAATTGAAATGTCTGAGCGATACGACACTTAAAGAGGAATATTCCTCTTGCGTAACATTGCACATGCAGATTTTATGTACATGCATCATTACGCAAAAGTCCTGCGTGAGGTTGTGATTCATTATTTATTATCTTTCATCCGATATGATGCGCAATGACGAATATCCGTCTCGCGAACGAAAAAACGAGGGATGTGAGCGCGCAGAAAAATCTAAACTATTCTAGCGAAACGGTGAAATTCGTTACCGTTAACCAAAACCTGTTTTTTTCAACAATTCATAACATTCGTTAACATCGACGGGCCTCCGAGATCAAAATTTGAATTGAACAATGATAACGCGAGATTAGAATCTGTTGTTACGTTATTACAATCAAAGTAAAATATAAATATAATTATTAAACAACTTCTCTTTTAGAAGAGCGGCTTTTTCTTATGGAAAAGTAACTTTCTCTTTCTAAAATCTGTAAAACTACGTTGTAAAGTCCGCTTATAATTCGACAGACAACAACTTATATAATTCATTCACGGGCAATAATCTTTAATGTGATGACACGATGAATCTTAGGAAAGTAGATATTCGATTGTATAATCAACAGGGTAAAAAGTTTTTTAAATCTCCTCGTTCATTGATGGGCCGTTTATTAATTTATACTAGGTAGAAAATGATAGATACGGTAGAATGATACATAGCTTCGACGACAGAATTATGTATGTGTTCTGTGTAAGTTAGAATAGAATCGCACGTTACATCCGAGAATAACGTCTGTAAATATCGACGTAAGTAAATTCGCGTAATCTTCTCGTTCAAGGATTACGATCTATTTCTTTCTTTTTCTTTCTCTGGATGAAATAACATGAAATTTTATTATTTATCGTGTGTAGAAATTACGAAAACGTAAATCACACTAACTCGCGAGAATATGGCGAAATTAAATTAATTTTGTAAGGATTAACGTTGTCAAGGAATATTTTCAATACAGATATTATTATTTCGAGATGAGACATATTTCATAGACTTAGTTTCATAAAGGTAATCATTCCTAGAAAATCTATTCCACTGTGTTGAAGCTTTCGTGTTTTCTAAAAGTTCAATATTTTTGATACACGCAACTTGAATTTCCCTTTCTCTAAACCTTCTTTTTCCTTAAACAATATATATGTATACATATGTAACAATATAAATGTATGAAAAAGGTAAACATTGTGTCTTCGCTACATACTTGCATTCTCTCTGTAATTGTAAATAGTTTAAAAATTATATCTTTAGGTGTGTCCGTGTGTGTAATACACACACGCACGCATGTATACATATATTATTTTGTTTTGAAGAAATATTTCAAAGATGTTTATAAATATACCGCGTTAGAATTGTTTGCAATTTCCTAGCTTTCTCTTATCCATCTTTTTCATTATTCGTGGATGAAGTTTTTCGTAGCGAGTCTTTCCATCGTGATGGAATACGCGAATATACATGGCAGATTCGTTTAGGGACGATACATGATTTATGAGCGCAACGAGCGTAGGAGGGACCGTCATCCGAGCGCGCGGGATAAGAAGTCGTAGGTGCACTTCCGGTGCGGCCGCGGCGTTGCGTCGCAACCAACGTGCGTAATTACGCAGAGTAATGACTGTTATCGAAGCTCGGTCCACACACTCGTGGATCGCTAATGCACATGCAATAATATGTAACAATGTAAGCGCACTGTTGCGCTGCATGGATTAATTGCGAGCTGGATCGCTAATCAAAGCACTGTCGTAAATTACGAAAAACGAGTGACGCGAGATTGAGATACGCGAGCGGACGTTCGGAGATTCGTTTCAAGCAAAGCGAGAAATAAATAAAAGAAACGTCAGATCGACGTTCTCTACTAAATAAACAGCAAAAGTGAAGATAGTTTTAAATGATGAAAGATATTCTAAATGAATTATTCATGCGTCTTTCCTTTTTGCAATAAATACAATAGAATTAAAATTATGGCGAAGCTGGATCGAGAAGTATTCTCGTACGAGAATTGTCCCTGCATAAATGAACGAAATTTTTTTTCATGCGAGGCAAAAATAAGTCGACTTGATCGACTAAATGTGTGACTCGGAATTGTGTCAAATCTTGGGTGCCGTCGTCGATGTTTCTCTGCAGAAAAGCGGGAAATATGAATAAAAATAGTAATCAAGTGCGTTAAGTAAAAAATCCTGCAATAAGCTCAAATCTAAAAGAATAAAGCCCAGGGAGGGCGAAACTTTAATTATAACTGAAATAGATCGATATTGCAGCGACTTGATCACATAAAATAATCGGATCCGAGTTGATCGAATGCGCGTGATGTGTTGCCCGCAAGACATTGCTGGATCTATTTCTTCTCTAACTACGGATTTCCTCTTGCATCTCTAGGTCTGTGTTTCATTTGCATTCTCCTTCTCTCGGTTTTTTTCTTGCATTCAATAAATACATGTATATATTCCATAGATCCATGTCATTATATTATATAGGATAGCGATTGGAAAGTTGCTGAAACTAAATAACTAGTATTTTATAATAAGTGGACAAAATGAAACAAATGTACATCGACTTGTAAAAATAAATATAATAAAAAGGCAAAAAATTAAATAATCACGTTTAGCAATATATATTTGAAAAAATATTCTCGATATGAATGGCCATTTCCATGAGAGGGATTTATCTAGATTATTTTCTTCGAAGGCACAATTATAATTATTAATGTTAGGAACGGTATTTAATATAGTTTTCAAAAACATCTGAATTCTCTCGAAAGTTTAGCTTTATTATCGTTTAGAAAACTTATGTCACTGATCCATGCAATAAGCCAAATGATCTCTTTTTTATTACATTTGTTTATACATCTTTATACATATATACTATATATATGTATATAAAATACACATTTTGTATTTACATACTTACATATCTCTGTCTTTTTATGTATTTAAGCATATATTTGTATTATATTTATTTACATTTCTTCTTTATAATTACTTATACTTATTAAAAAATTTGGTTTTTTTTCTACGTATCTATAGCCTTCAATCAATTAATTCATATAATTTTGTCCATTTGTTGCAAAATAATAGCTATTTAGCGATTTTTCGAAACAAATTGTCATTCCATATACATTTCATACATTCCATTTCGAAAATAAATAAGCATCTTATTTCCATCTTATTTTGATGTGTAAAAGAATGGAGGACATTGAAAGGGAGAAGAAAAAACAAGTATTACGAAAAGTTCAGGTAAAATAAAAAAGAGAGACGCTGATCAAAAATCAAGCGCGCAAGAAATTACCATCTCGCAATTTCTAATCATTATCATCTTTCCATTCGATTATCGTGAAAAAAAACGTAAGATTGATTCAAATATAGTACAACATTATAAATAAGTGTGAATGCAATAGAAAAATACAGTCATCCGACTTACGGAGCGTAATTGGCTATTTTATTTGAAGACGAGACGCGAACTAGTGGACGATAATACGCCAGAATTTGACACAAGAAGGAAAACGATACTCTGATGAGTATATCAAAACATTTGTAACGTTGGATACCGTCTGCCTACCAGTGCATAATGTATTTATGTCATAATACGAAAGGTAGTCGTGCGATCACGACGACCACGACGACGACGATGACCTAAGGTAAAAAATATTGCGCTAAGGATCCGCGTGCGATTTGAACAAGAAATGGCTCTTTCTCGAAAGGAGAGTCTCACCCAGGTAGAAATCACAATAAGAAATCACAAATATGTCAAAATGACATCAAAACGGCTCCAAAATGTCACAATTATATCATTTTATCGCTGTTTTAGCATTATTTTTATATCAATATGATGTCATTATAATTTTTGTTCTATCTTGCATCGTTCCTCCATTTTTTGCCTTTTTATTATGTTTATTTTTACAAGTCGCTGTACCTACATTCGTTTCATTTTGTCTACTTACTAACTGCTAGTTATTTAGTTTCAGCAACTTTCCAATCGCTATCCTATATAATATAATAACACGGATCTATGGAACATATACATATATTTATTGAATACAAGAAAAAAACCGAGAGAAGGAGAATGCAAATGAAACACAGACCTGGAGATGCGAGAGGCACGGAGCGTATGGGGTGACGTTCATGGACACCCATTACCCGCGAGATGACGATAACAATGACGATAACGACAACAATAACGATGACGACGATGACAATAATGACGATGACAATAAAACCTTATCATCCTCATCGTTGTCGTCGTTGCCTTTCAACGACCGAGACATAAACGTGTCCAGAGACATGTCGCATCGGCATCTTTCGCGTTTAAAGGGAAACAAAGTTGGAGTGCCACTTCGACTTACGCGGTGAATGAGGTGAATCGCGGACGAGCATCATAACCCCGAAAGTGATTCCGATCGTTAGACGCAAGACGGAGCGACGACGCCTGAATTCGCGCTGCGGACGGAATTCCATCGTGGAGTCGGTCGCAGTCGGAAAAGCTTAACCTCGTCCGTATCGGCTCCGCGGAATCTCGAAACTGTACTCTACATCGCGAAGTGTCGGTAGCGGGACACGTGCGACATGGGGCACAAGATGGCGGTAGTTTTCCCTTTTCCCCCTTTTTCTTCAACTCCGAGAGCAAGCTACTGCTCTCTCACACTCACCTGCAGACTCGCGTTCGCGTCGTCGATAATCTTGTCCGTTTCCATGTTGATCATCCTACTCCGTTACTCCGGCTTGTGACGCGCACCGCGCGCGCTATGGTAGCGCGAACAGGCGAGACGGAATTTTGCCACGGGGGCGATCTCGCGCCGCGCGAGAATGGCTGGGCCGACGACGGGTCGCAGTCGCGCGCCAGCGAACGAGCGAACGTCCGAGAGCTTCTTCTTCTTCCGTTTCTTCCTGGCTCCTGATCTCTTACGAGACACAAACGTCCGAGAGCGAGTGAGAAAGAGAGAACACCGAGTCCGCTGCGAACGCGGACGCTAAACGACGATGGCAGCGCGGACGGTGCTCGCGCTACGAGCCCACACCGTGCATCGCGGTGAGTCGGCGGGGCAACATTTCTATGCGCCCAAAGCGACACGATAGTTCGCACGTATGTCACTTGGATGGCTGTCCGTCGGTACGTGTGAGTAACACGTACGTGTACGATGATCCCGGACTGCGGCTTCGTTATAATCCTCTTTCCTTCGTAGATTTCCTCCGTATGAACGCTATTTGAACGCGGTTCTCGCCTTCTACGATTATCACCGACACGACACGGTTATCCCCTTTTCCTCGGCAGCGAGGAGAAAGGAGGGGAGGGGAGGAAAAAATTATAATTCTAGTGCCCGTAGCGCGGACTGTGCCGAACTGGCGATGAGAACCAGAACGAGTGTCGAACCGAAAGAACGGGGACGGTCGCGGGACACAACTCACGATCCGACACGACACGCTAATATACTGTACGGAGCACACGCGGAACACACTCGCAAACGAGATCCCGCAACAGCGCCGAACAGCGCTGGCGGCGACAACGACAGTGCAGATAGAACCATAGACTTTAGCGGCGTTCATAGATGTCTATACACTCCTAGATTGTTAACAGGAGCTTCGAACGTGTGTCGCATAATGCTAAAACTCCATTCACGTGTTTCAGCCGAGGCAACAACGCACAGTATATCGACCAATCAGAGGTCTTGGATAAGGCTTTTGATTGATCGATGCTGTAGCCAATGGCTGTCAAGTTTAACTAGAAAGAAGGTGCTCATTGGCTATCGTAAGTTGCAACTGGTTGCTTCAAATTAATGAACGGGCTTTATATAAAACATGATTATTTAATTACAATTATTAATACACAATTATTAATTGATTAATTTTATTAATAAATTAAACTTATTAGCTAAATAATTTTAGTTAGATTTTGATAGATTACAAAAGAAATCTTGAAAATATTATCAAGTTATTTTAAACAATTTCCTTATTCTCATAAAGGAATATTTTCTAAAAAAGAAATTGACATTATTATATAATATGATATAATTT
>VBVR01002124.1:0-24822 GCA_011638315.1 Tetramorium parvispinum
AAAAATAATTTTATAAAAAATAATTATTTTATATATACTACATAATACACTGTATCAATATATTCACAAATTTACATGTGTCGTACATATTATACATACACGTATATATATATATATAATATTTTTATATCGATATAATAATATATTTTGTGTTCAATATCAGTAACTATTTATTTATCGTTGTAGAAATTTAACGGACGCGTTAAAACAACGGAGGAAATTTTCAATAAAACTAAATGGTTTGATTTTCCTCGAGCTGACCTGCATAAAAATATCGATGCTGCTCATCCGGCTTGGAGTCGCAAGTTTGCACAAAGCCGCTCGCTGGCTTCCGAGACTTTTTAATCGCGAAATACAAACCGAGTCTGAATCGCAAAGTCACACGTAATCCAAATCCTAAACCGGGGAACAAATCCCCCGAGGAATTCTCGAGGATACCAGAAAAGGAGACCGCGACCCTGAGGATCAAGGCGCACGGTCACCCTAACGCGACCTCGACGCTTCTCCGCCGCCCGCCGCCGCCTGTTACGTAACAATTGTGCTTTTATCAATGCTTGGGATTCCACACGCATGTGGTGTAGCTCGTGTCACCGCGTGAATTGGCGAGAGTCCGGTTCTCCGGTCGAGTCACCCCGACAATTAGCTCGAGTCCCAAGTAGCCATGGACTTTTGCCCGTTTCTGCCACACAATGCAATTTAGCTTTAATTTCGGCTTAATCGATTATCTTTTTCCAATTTCATTTCTATCGCTGCAGATTGACTTTAATCTCGGTTTAATTGACTTTTTATCTTAATGTATATAATTTGTAATAAAATTAGAAAAAGATAAGAGGCGAGCTAAAGCGAGATTAAAGTTAGTCTGCATTGGTAGAAACTGGACATGACGCTGAATGATGGAGCTCATAGAATTCACGATTGCTGCGCGGAAAAAAAGCGATATACGTGCGCGCGGAGTAAGCAAGGTCCCGGAATTACTGCCTTTCGTAATTGCCGCGAGCAATTTGTCTTTACTTTGACGGCGTTTTGTATCGGAGAGCCTAATACGTTGCGTTGGAAACATTTAAGCGGAGACAATGGAGATTCGTAATAACTGTCTTTATTTTTATACTTTATTTTATATTTTTATCCTGTATCCTTTATTTTAGTTATTTTACTTTATTATTGGTATAAATGCATTAATATTATATTTAATTTTTAATTAATAATAAACGATTACGTTGTTCAATAAAAAAGAAAATGCGCAGAAACGAAATAAATTGTTTCTCGTAATTTTTTTGCACGCTAAATACGATTCCGTTAAATTGCTATATCGTGTCACAATTCTGAGAAATTTGCGGTTAAAGTTGTAAAAGAGTTATTCTACAATTAAGGTTTTTTAACATATAATTTTATATAATAATGACGCGTTGGAGAAATTTTATTGCAATTAAAGTTAAATATGTTAGGATTTTTATCTCTTAAAAAAATGTATTATGTCAATCATGATTAAAAGTATGATTAGTACAGACTACGATATCAAAGCTGCAACTTTAATATTATAATATTGACGGATTCTGTACAGTATGATTAATAATATGTGTTGCTGCGGTAGAAATTTTTTCGTGCTTTGTTTAAATACTTTTCGTTCAACATGCAATATACAAGATAACTGTAAATTATAAATAATCAGAAATACAAGCGCAGTCTTTTAACAATAAACATTTCGCTAAGCAGACTCTCAAATACCGAAATGGATAAAAGGATCTTGATCCTTGTGTGAAGCTTTCGTTTTAAAGTGTCTTGATATACGTTGTCGAGATCGCGAACAAATTTTATGTAAAGTGCGACGTCGAGACTTAGAAGTATTAACTTACAAAATCGTGCATAGATAACACGACTGCTTTTATGGCACTCGTCATAAAATCGGAATTGTTAGAAAAAAAGAAGCGCGTGTGCATCTGGAATCGACTGATAATTCGAAGATATAGTAGCGAAGCAGACTGAACATTTGAATTTATTGATTTGTACGTTGCTTGTCCTCATAAATTAAGCCTAATATCGCTGGGTAAAGGTTCGATTTATCGATGAAAGACGACGGTGAAAAGAAATCACTATCTGCTATATGACCGGTTCAATGATTACGCATATATTTACACGTGATAAAAGAGTTTACATAGTATACATTATGTCTGAACATTGTACGACCTATGTATATGTATATTCAACTGCTGAATTTTGCTACTGATTGAAATATGAGAATTATACATATATGCGAAGAGAAAACATGCGGCATTATGTACAGTAATTAAAATGATATGTAATGTCGAACAGATACATATTTAATGTAAATTGATAGTTAAATATAAAAATATTAAATGTTCAGTAAACAAATTAAGCAATCGGTCTAATTTTGTAAGATGAATTGGAAAATATTCAATATAAGAGAAATTCAATTAATATGAAATTATTAGATACATACGTGACAAATTATATTTTAGTATAATATATATTATTTTTCCATTTAATTACTATAGTTATTTTAGAATAATAATTCTACGCTTTAATTTTTTAATAGAAAATTAATACTAGTAAGAGTAATATTTTGAAAATTACAATTCTTTAAATTTCAATGATACATTAGTTATCCTCGTTCCATTTTACAAGTAACATAAATATAAATGTATTCGATTATCATTTTTCTTTTTTTATTTTATTTTTTATTATGTTTGACCCATTTTACGGTGAACAATCGTAACGATCGGAACAATTACTCGCGTTTAAACTATTTTATGTACATGTATCAGATATTGTAATTTTTGTCAACGCAAATTAACTTTAATCTTGGTTTTTACTTTTTATCTTTCTTTAATTTTTAAAATTAAAAGTTAAACTGACAGTTAAACAGTAAAATTAATGTACATTAGTAGAAATGGATATAATTGTTAGATCTCTTATTACTGAAAATTAAGAAATTGCACTTACCAATTGTCATGGTTCTATTATTCATAACTTTGTTTAAAGATACAGTGTCTCAGAATTTTCGCACACGGATGCGATTCTTTCCATCAAGAAAAAGAAGGCAACTTTTCCTTTAGCAAAACTGCGTTCTAGTAGTATTTAAAGCACAGCAATTTAAAGCTAATGAACGCTCTAATTGTAAACTACGCATGAGTCGGAAGCGCTTAATGCTGTTCTATTTTGTTTCTTTATGCTTTCATAAAACAACTATGAACTACGATATAAATGACACTGCTTGAAATATAATGTAATGAAAGGAAATTTACTTTAAATGATATCAGCCGTTGATTCAGTGATATCATTAGATAATGTTCTCTCATTACATTGTCGCTTTTTCCGGATCAGTTTACAAAATTGATTGCACTTTTCATCAAGGAAAAAAGTGATGGAAGGCGTGTCGAATGCATCAACAATGATCGCGTTTTTATCAACGCGATGGAAGAGACTCACCGCGTTAACATAACATGATGTTCAAATTACGCCACGTTCCTTATCGATCGTCGTTGCGTCAACAATGAATTAATCTTAATTGATTCTTGTGTAACAAGCAACGTAACGGAGAATTAAGGGAATGGGCGGAAAAATGTGATTGGAACGATTTCGAATCGACTAGCACTCCCACGCCAATTTACTGAACGCGAGATCCGTTTTAGTAGCAGTCCATAGCCTTCAATACAGTTGGAAATACATTATATAATATTATAACTGCTTTTTTAAATACTTAAAACTTTGCGATGTAACATAATTATTTTTCAAATTAAAAGTTAATCATTAACTGCGACGAACAGTAATATTGGACTTGAAAGATATTTCCAATTGAATATCGTAATAATTAAAAACCATTAAATAATTATCTCTTCAAAGAAAATAGCTTCAAGTAAATTTTATTGTATAAAATCTGTTTAAAATATTATTATTTTAAAACATTATTATTTTAATATAACGACATACAACAATTAATTTAGATTAACTTCGAATATATTGACAAAATTTTGACTCGAAAATCTGTCATAATTTGCTTTTCTTATCGCTTCACGTTCACTGTCTCGGCTAATTTTTGCAGGCAACGCAAATAATAACCTCGTTAATATTTTGATAACGCGTATCCCAACAACGAGAAAATGGATGCGCCGATTAGAAATAAGGCGCACACATGCATGCGAGAGAGTCGGTACATAAGCGGATTAACGCATTCCGGGAAAAGCCAATTGAAAGACCGCGCGGAAGTAATTTAATTAAATTGCGTATTCGAAGATTTTGTTCATTACGCTATATTTAACAATGAATAATGTTTTAATAAAATGATGAAAGACGCTTTAAATATCTCTCTCGTAAGAAAACATCGTTGGGAAATATGAGAAACATTTTTCTTGGCTTTTCGCAACAGTCTTACATTTTATTTATTTCTATCTACAGTTTTATATTATTAATTTTATTAACACAATATTACGTTAGTTTTATTCTATTTCTTTAATATTACTTAAAAAAGAGCTATTAAGGACATTTCATCTCGTTTGTTAATCATGGTGAATTTGTCGCGTCTTAAGTAGTACAACTATTATTTCGGGAAATCCTGAAAGTAGGAAGTAATACTTCTTTCCTTTCACTTTTTTTGCAACAATTAGTGTATTTTATTTATTTCTATGTACAGCTTTATATTATTATATTTTATCAATATATTATAAGTTTTATTTTATTTTCTTTTTATTATTTAGAAAGTAACAAAAGATATCCTATTTGTTAATTATGTTAAATTTTATCTCTCCTCGTTTTATAAAAACATACTATAGCATTATTTTCTATCACATCATTTTACATTTCACAATCTTGCTTGCACATGTAGAATAGAACCTTTGATTCACCATTGTATCTGCATGTGTTTATATCATGTGAAATCTTGCATATTTGATTTTGCTCAAAGTGCTTATTAGTCGGCGAATCCTCACAAATTTTTTCTCGGTTATCATGGTTTTATCGCTTTTATAGTCGACTATAAATGATAATTGTTCGTTTATGAAGTTTATCGTACATTTGTCGTTGCAAAAGTAGCACTGCATTATTCGCAGTTTGTGGTTCATTATTCGCGATTTATGATTTATTAATAATTTGAAAATAATCTATTTGTTAGTTATTTTCGTTTAGCTATTTCTATTTTTAGCTTTTACGATCTTTGTTTTTAAGATTTCACAATGTATTTCCCATTTTGAAGAACCTCGATTGGGTTAATTACCATAATAAAAAGTCTAGTAATACATTACAGTAATTAATCCAATTCATTTTTTAATTAGGTCACTATAATGGCTAACACGTAGAGCAGCAGCGCAGTGCAATTATATATAAATCAACATGAATTGATTGACTCACATTCCTTGATTTCATTTAAATAAATGTGTTCTACTAGCGAATCGACTTGATAGCCCATGAATAAATAAACTTAACAAATTTGCCCATTTGTACTATTTACCAATATCATATGAATAGCGAATTACTATCACGAATCGCGCATAACTTAATAATTGTTCGAAGACGTTGCTTCAATGCCTGAGAATTCTAATTATGATTACGTCTGCTGATTTTTTGGTGTTCTCAGAACATATTTTTGCAAGTAAGACAAATTTTGTAAACGCGTCATGAAAAATTACATTTTATTTTTTTGCTGTCTCTGATGCTTAATTCTAATTTACCTTCTTTGTCATTTTATTATCGAAGTGCTACGGATGTTGCTCGAGTCATTTGACAATTTATTTTATATATAAGCTTAATGTGTTATTGAAATATATTATCTTGAAACGCAATGTTTGTATTGCGTATCGTCTTCTAAACAGTCTTGATTTGAAGAATGATTGCTTCAAAATATGATGTTTTCGAGAAACTTTTAAAAATAATTTTGAAATGATATATAATATTATATTAAAAAAATTATATATACATATATATAATAAAAATAAAGATAGAAATATATTTAATATACTTCTTATTAGATATTAAGATATATCTATCAAATCCTACAGTTAATGTTATCAAATAACATATTATTATCATATAATCAATCAAATCAAACAATTTTAAGCAATCATATCTTAATACAATTAGTCAAATTTCCCACATTAATAATTTCAATGAGACATCTGGAGGTGCTCAAAACGGACGATAAAGATTAATTAATGAAAACTATTATAGGTAGAATTTTATCTCTGTCTTCGGTATTCGTACTTTAGTGATCTAATCTTATCTAGAACGAACGTATGTATTATTTGTATTATTTGTGGACGTTGCTCGGACAATATTCCTTTAGGGAATTACTTAATACTTGATTACGAAAGCCTAATCATTATCGGTCGAGAGCAGATCAAATTTACTTTGTCGAGTTTCCTCCGTGGATTTCCGTTGCGCGTGAATTAAATTTTCTATGGATATCTTGTGTTTTCTCATGAATAATGTATTTGCGTACATATCCAGATAGTTTATACAAATAAAGTTACTGCGTAGGTACGTCGGTTGACACATGAATTTAGAATTCGTAAATCTTGTCTGCAGAGAAAGAAAAAGAGAGAGAGAGAAAGACACGCGTTCAAGTAAATTCATATAAAGATTTATCTTTGCTTGCTTAAAAATCTATGATTAACGACGTTTAAATTTATACTAAAAATGTCTCTCATTTAACAAGGAATTTGTTGTCTGATTTTTTTGGAAAATATATATTATCAGCAAACCAAAATTATCAATTATCTGTTTATGACTCGCTGAATCGCGGTTGTTAAGGCGATCTATGGATGATTAGTATGGACAATATTAATTTTTTTATGTATAAATTAATGATAAGATTAGATGAAGTAAAAATTAATGCAAAATCAAAATTTTAAAGTTGTTCTGTGCACGCTTTTGAATACTTGTTTCTGTGCTCTAGATATAGTTTTTGTTATTATAGTTTTATAGTTTTGTAGTATTATAGTTAAAAATTTAGTTAAAAGTTTAGTATTATTAGTATAAAAATATTTTGTGGAAATATTTTTATCACATGTTTTCCTTCTCCCTGAATAATTCATCAAACTTTGATGCAAATGATTTCGTGATCTCTTTACGGATGATAATTTAAACGGAAAAAAAGTAAAAAAAGAAACACTTAGTATAGTATATTTACTGCCTTGCAAGCTCAAAACGGATAAACGACTGATTCAATTACCGATCTTATCTATTTGTATCTACAAGTAAATAACCGCAAATTTATGTTATTTTATTATGATATATATTATAATATTAAAGATGATTATTTCGTCATTGCTATATAAGTTGTTTTCTTATGAAGCTTATAGCTAACAAATTATGAAACCGAGTTACATAATGTGATTAAACCGAGATAACTTGGATTTTTAATTTGAGATATAATAAATAAAATTGAAACATTTATAACTGAATTGTAATAAATTAGAATTTACTTCAATTTGTAATAAATCGGAATTTTTATGTTTTATAATTAAAATACAAAATTTTCAATATTATTAAATTACCTTAGATCAAAAGAAGTTGAAATTTATAATTTAATTGTAATAATTTAAGGCAGAGTTTCGAAACTAAAATACAAAACTTTCAAATACAAATTTTGTTAGTGAAAAAGTGAGTAAAGAAAGCTCTTTGTAAAAAAAAGTTGGAACTTACATGTTGAACTTAAAATAAATTTTAAATTCAAATTCTTCACAATTACGTTGCAACTGCAAATGCAAATTATGATAAAGAACTTTAATTATAATTACTTAAATTAGAGACAGCTGAAATTTATAAATTAATGATAATAAATTAAAACAGAGCCTCGATACCTCAAAATTTAAAATATAAAACTTTTAAATATGAAAGAGCTTTGTCGAAAAATTGCAGGAGAAACAATATAATTTTATGAATTTGAAATAAAAAATTTCAACTTCAGAATTACATTACAGCCTTTGAATGCGAGCGGTTTAAAAATGATTAATATTTATTACATCAAACGCAGTAATTATTATTCGCGATTGTGAAGTTAAATATTCGATACTGTTGATAAAATATTTAAACATACCACGGCGAGCACTGATGCGTAAGGTGCAAAAATATTAAAACATTAAGAGAACGATAAGAAAAGTGAAAAATGTATTTGCAAGTAGATTTTTCAGTCGTGTTTATCTATACTGCAAGAACAGCTGTCCGCTAATTTCGTAAAGAGTTGTAACAACGCGCAATAATGTGAAACTCGCGTGCCGAGCGAAGAAAATAGTTTCTTCGATTACAATCGGTCTACGTGGAAACACACGCGTCGCTGATAAGCGCGATATTGGGGACTGCCGGCGTTACTTGATTCGTCGTGCATAGATAAGATATTGCAGACTTTATCAAATCGTCCTCAGGAAAGAGGGACGACGGCGAGCGTGTGGCAGTTGCATCACGATTGGTACACAATGTAGTCACCTGTGTCTTCGTTGTCCTCTTCTCTCTCTCTCTCCTCGCAGGCGACATCATCGGATCGTAATCACGGCGTGTGCGCGCGTAGATACGTTCTCTTCGTGCATGTATATATGTACGTACTGAGGGTCCATTGTACCTTTGCAGAAGAGCCCTGTGAGATTGTGCCGTCATCATGGATGGGAAAGTGTACACCGAGAAACCGAAGAATCCCAGATCGGACGCCAACATCTTCAGCGTCTTGACGTTCTCGTAAGTACGAGAGGCAAAGTGCGATAGAGCCAAAACTAAGAGAGCGCGGTCCACAATTTAATAAGCAATAACTTTGTCACATGTTACGTTGAATTTTACATTATATTACATGAAACTTTTGACTACATGTTATGTGTCAAAAGTTTCATATAATATAATATAATCCATATAATATAATATCATCCATATTATATAATATAATCCAATGTAATCCAAAAGTTTCCGGTTCAAAAATATAAATAGGTGAAATGAAACAATCAGAAGGAAGTGGAATTTAGAATTTTGATAAATTCAATCAGATTTAATCCAATCATATTTTTGTTGATCTAATTTTACGCTTCGAGAATATTGAATTCGAAATCATTGATTTGATAGTATCAAATTTTTTACACACCTGTGAATGTACAAGATGCTTGATTAAAGTATGAAGAAATTAATGTTATCTCTATGCTTCGATTACAGTGTACTTTCCTAGAGTCCTATTGTTTTCCGAAAAAATCAATGACAGTAGATGGACAAACAGATAGATAAGAAATAAATCGATGTTCTCCGCGTTCAGTTGTCTCACATGTTATGTATTAGTAGAAAGAATCTTGGGTAATGATAAACAGACCACACGTCTGGGATTATCAGTAGAGTTATTAGTAGATAAAAATCTATAAATATCAGGATTATCTTCGATCGTTTCATAGAAATATATAACAATATTAGGAGAGATCGGGGCTAGAAGTTATAGGATTAATTGTCACAAATTTTATAGTTCATTCAATAAATAGCAAAGTTATTATTTTTTATAAGGTTACTGATATAATAATAATTTACTATAAAATTGCGCCAAAAGCATGGCATATAATATTTATAATGAATTTTAAAAAAAATAAAGAGAAATTTTTCTTGTTACTTTATTTTTTTTATTAGTTTCTGGGATTATTGATCGCGATTTCTTTGTAGTTACAGAAATAGTATATATGCTTTAGATAATTTTTGCTGTATTTGTTAATTAATGTAACAACAGTTAGTTTATTACGACAAATGATTGCTCTAGTCTGAATCGATGCATCTTGAATAATTAGAGATAACAGAAATTATGTTTATGAACACATCTCTTAAGCAAAATAATATGCTTACAAATTGGCAGCAAATGCAATCAGAGTGTTGCATCAAAACTAGTGTCATCTGTGTCCTTGTTACTTGAGTTTTGCTTGTAAAATTTGCGACTCATAAAATGAGAACAAATTGGCGTTAAAAATCGCTCAAAATTTGCTAACATGATCTAACAGCAAATAGACGGTAAAAATCGAGCAAGAATATGCGATGCAACACAACAATATGTTGATAGCAAATATCGAACAAAATTTGCCGTTCGGTCATTTGAGGTACCTTTTTATGTACTTTATTATGTACTTTTAAATACTACTTTACAGTATTATTTCACAAGTTTAAAGAAAATATCGTATAGTTAAAAAGTTATATCGGAAAATCGGGCCGTTTTACTTGCATTTTAAATATTTTTAAATTAAAAAAAACCTTTAAATATTAAACTTTTAAATACCTTTAAGTATTATCTTAAATATATGTCTAAAGATATTTAAAAAATTACATGAATGAGCTAGCAAGGTTTCCTCGGTTTTTGAAAATGTTTTTAAAAACAATCAACATTTATGTTACAGTTTTATAGCTTAAAACTAAATGATTTTTTTGTGCAATAATACATTAGACTAATACATATATATTTTAATTGTTTAAAAGATAGTAGATAGATAATAGATAGAAAAGATAAAAGATATAATATATGATACACAATATTTAAAAATATTTTATTTATTTTTTTCTAAAAATCAATATTTAAAAATTGTGACAATTGTTATCTCCTATCTTTGAATTCTTATCCTCGAAAAAGTAAATTGCGGATTAAATCCGAAAATTTATTTGTGCTAATCGCTGTCTGGTCAAATCATTAAAAATTATTTTTACGAAATCTAAGAATTTCCTTTTTGCGTTATATACAAATTTGATAAACAGAAAGAATAGTTTTACATTAATTGTTGCTTACCTAATATTAATCTAATTATATCTAATGACATAAAATCTTTTATATTTTAATTTTTTCCGAAATATTTTCCGAAAATTTTTAATTTTATAGGCAAATTTTTATTCTGACGTAGAGTTTTACAGAAAGAAAATTGTCCTTAATTGTTATCTTGTGTCCTATTTGACTTTGTTAAGTATCGACATACGATTTTGAATTAAAATTAAATTTAAAGTTAGAAAGAACAATGTAGATAAATTTTACGAGATAATATCTAAAACAGTAATATCTTGAAAACAGACGGTGAAATTAGTAGATTAGTATCCTAGCGAGGGAAGCCGAACGAAATACGGATGGTTTGATTGAGTAAAACGTATATACTTTGCTTTTTTCTTCGCAGTTGGATCCTACGCACTTTCTGGGTGGGTTACCGCAGAGATCTTGAAGTAACTGATTTGTACACACCGCTTAAAGAGCATACAAGTAGTATTCTTGGTGTTAAAATAGCGAAAGCCTGGAAGGAAGAATGCGAGGCGTACGAGTGTCGACTGGAGCAGAGCAGGAAGAGCGGCTCGGTGAAGAAGGTCAAGGAGCCCAGCCTGACGAAAGTCCTCATCAGGTGTTTCGGCTTTAAGGTTCTACTGTACGGGATTTTTATGGCCATTATGGAAATCTTGCTCAGGTAATAATCTCCTTCAGTTTTTTCTTAAAAATTCTTTTGTGAAGTTACAACTCAATTTTCTATATTCCCTGCATTTATGATGTCTTGGCGAACACGAAGAAAAAGATGCAAGCTGCTAGTGATGTAATCCTGTGAAATTAAATTCTTAAGTCGCGAGACCAAGCAATCTTTATGGTCAAGTCTTTTATGGTATTTCTTAATTGAACAAAAATTTTAAAGTAAGGATTATCTAATTAAATGAATTAAATGTTTGTAAATTTGTAAGTTCAGAATTTTCATGAAGGGATGTATTTATGAATTTAAAAACGAGTTAGAATTCATAGATTTTTAATTTTTATTGATATTTTTTATATTTTAGGATTTTAACTTTTAGACGAATTTCTATTTCACGAATTTTTTAAATCCAACAGTGTAACTTTCATTTGTTATTCAGAATTAAATATATTTAATAAAAATTGTATTTGAAATGCAAGTTCTCCTTTTCGCAAAAACTTTTGTGATGCGATCGCCTTTATAAGTTAAAAATCTTGAATTTATAACTTCAAGATTGCAAGGATTTTAGTCAGAAAGAATCAATTTGAAATTCATAAAAAATTAGTAGAGTTTATAAATTTCTCTAGAAATGCTGCATGCAGATGTGCAGATTGATTATCGGCCCGCCGAGTCTACCGCCCACTGAAATCCTCTTATCGGTGCAAAATGCCGCCCATTCTATTTGCGATGACCCTGACATGTAAAGGAGAAGAATATCGGACCGTTAAATTTATTTTTGTTAATTCCTAACGCTAATATATCTCGTGTAAATCAATTAAAAAATACAAACCGATTCGTCTCTACACGGCGCATTAATCGAACCGATTATTCGATACGTTTCCTTCCCTAAATCTCCTACATTTAATTAATAATTATATTGCATAATATTATCTATAAATAATTAATAATATTTCTAGTAGTTATAAATCTCCCGTACAATCTAACAAATTTTCTCTTGCAGGGTACTGCAACCGTTATTATTGGGCCAGATGTTGCTTTATTTTAACACCATGGACATTGATAAGACCTACGCGTATGGCTGCGCCGCTGGTGTCATTCTGTGCTCCGCTGTCAACGTATTCGTCATTCATCCCTATATGATGGGTATCCTGCACATGGGCATGAAGGTCCGCGTGGCCTGCTGTTCGCTTATCTACCGTAAGACGTTGAAGATGACCAGAACCGCGCTGGGCGAGACGACGATCGGCCAGGCGGTCAATCTATTGTCCAATGACGTCAACAGATTCGACGTCAGTATTGTATTTCTCCATTACTTGTGGCTCGGACCCTTGGAGACTATCATCATTACATATGCTATGTATCACCTGATCGATGTCGGAGTATCATCCATCATCGGTGTCGCCTCTCTGCTTTTGTTCATCCCGTTACAAGGTGAGAAGGCCCTACTCCTGTTTTTAGTGATAAAAGTAATCGGGCGATCGAGTTGAAAATGATTTGACATATGTTGTCTGTAAAGTTCAGAAACGCTTTTAAGTTTAAAAAATGTGCATCCACTGACAGAAATTGTTTTTTGTTTCGAATCTTTTTAAAATCTTGAATTTTAATTGATTTTGATAAATAATAATTAAAAAATAATTGATTCTAATAAGTGATAATTAATTTAAATTTTAAATATTGAGATTCTGCATTTCTAAACTGGCAACTTTTTAGATTCTCTTATGATATAAATACTAAAAATTTCTAAATTCTCGCTGCTACATTTCCAAATGTCTAAATTTATTGCCAAATTTTCTGTTACCGAGGTGTATGTTTCTCCATTTAATTAACACGTCTTGTTCGGCAAATCATCAAGAGTTGCCTTTTAATCTTATTTCACGCCTCACTCTCGGAATTTTTCAGCATGGCTGGGCAAAAAGGCGTCGGAGTTGAGATTAAGAACCGCCATCAGAACCGACGAAAGAGTGCGATTGACGAACGAAATTATCAGCGGAATTCAAGCCATCAAGATGTATACCTGGGAGAATCCCTTTAGCGCACTCATAGAAAAAGCAAGAAGGTGAGTACCGCCACTTACACTGATTACACAAGCAACACTTTTTTAATTACATGTTGAGCAACATGCTCATTAAGGAAAAATATGCATTGCAAAACACCTGGTAGCGCCTTTATAAATAAAAAAGCGAGAAGCATGTCAACGTGATTAATGCTTACATCGATTAAAATCTTAGAATATACTTCTCAACTAATTTTTCAAGAGATGATAAAAATTCCAACATTAGAAATAAATAATAGTACGACGGAATTAATATTACAACAGTATTTTTCATTTAAAACGAATATATTATGCCACTGGAATACTACACTGTCGCAGAACTTGTAACTATCTTGATTTTTTCACCTTCGAGATTTGTATTTTACATTGAGCTGAGTTATCGAAGACTAACATGTTAAGAGCGGCATTTGCTATGCTTGTTCTTCAATTGTTGTATCTGTTGATACGATCGAATGAAATGATAACCGGCGGCGATGGTGACGACCTTGTTTCTTCTATTGCGTTTCGCGTTTGCATGTTTCTAGATTATTTTCAAGAGACGTCATTTTTTAATAGAAAATTTCGCAATAGAGATCTCTACCTATTTTTTAATATTTTGTGTGTTTAAATGTATTAATTTGGATCTGTTAAATATATATTTTTGTGACATACTTAGTTTAGGTGCAATGTTTTATTACAATTAATCTGGAATAGAATAACATTAATTGATACACTCAATATCGAATGCCTCAAATGTCATTTGGTTCACATTTCTAGCTATCAAATATTTTATAGCTATTTGATAGCTAAATCTGAACTACTTGAAAAGACCATACGTTATAATTCTGAAATTTGAATTGTCTTGTCTCGATATTGATTTCTCGATATTGAACAATTACCTACGGGTTCAACGAAGGTAGCTATGTTTTTCCGAATCAGATAAGATAAATGTAATGCGGTAAGAAAAAAAAAGGAAAGGTAAGAGATTAATACAACGGAATTTGTTTGCAGAAAGGAAGTTAACGTCATCCGATTGGCGTCATATATCAGGGGTGTCACCATGTCATTTATCATCTTTACCACAAGATTGTCGTTGTTCATTACGGTACTGGCTTACGTACTGTTCGGTTATAAAATTACGGCTGAGAAAGTGTTCGTGATAACCGCCTATTACAACAGTTTACGGACAACTATGACTGTTTTCTTTCCACAAGGTACGCAATAATTGGTACCGCGATAACCGCATATACGCTGACAAAACACAAAACGCATGCAACGTTTTTTTCTTATTTCTTTATTCAGTTTTTCTTCTTTTATTTTTCTTTCTTCGTTCTTTTTCTTCTTTTTATTTTTTCCCCTCTTCTCCTTTTATCTTTATTTTTATTTTTTTTCCATTTTTCACATTCTCTTTCTTTGTATTTTTTTCAGTTATAATCCGTAATTACAACAATTTTATACGTTATGTACTTTATTATTTTTCATAAATTAAAATCCCATTTAATAATCACATTTATTATTAAAGTTTCTACATAGATAAACTATTCTACATTTTTATTCTCTTTTATTTATTTTTATTTCTTTTTATTTATCTATTTTATGGTAATCCACAGGAATAACGCAGGTAGCGGAAGCAATGGTATCCATAAAACGACTGCAGAAATTCTTAATGTATGAGGAACTGTCACCTCCCGAGATCGAAGCGAAAAAAGATAACAAAGATAACGCAAAGGAAAATAATAAAGAAAATGCGCAGGAAAATCAGAAAGACACGAAGGAGAATAGTAAGGAAGATGCGAAGGAGAATATTAAGGAAAACTTGAAGGAAAATAATATGGAGAATATGAAGGAGAATAACATAGAGAACATGGAGGATCTAATCGACCAGAAGAAGAGTGACTATAAGATCGTAGAGCAGCCGAATTATATTGAGCACAGCCTCTCCATCGAGAACGGCAGCGCCAAGTGGCTGGACTATGAGGAGGAAAATACCCTGCAGAACATCAACATAAAAATGCGTCCCGGTGAGTTGATCGCCATCGTCGGCCAGGTCGGCTCAGGCAAAAGCAGTCTGTTGAACGTCATCCTGAAAGAACTACGTTTGCAGGAAGGTTCCATTCAAGTATGTTGATAATATTTAAATGTTAAATATTTAAGAAAATTAAACAGATAAATTTCAAGCCATTTTACTCATGAAAATTAATTTATCAAAAAAATATATATATTTCTAAACGAAATAATTTATAATCAAATTTAAATATAATTCAAATATACATCTTTTCTTTTTGATTGTCTAATGTAATTAATTAAAAAATTTATAAATTTTAAACTATATATGTGTATTATTTTTATATTCTTTTAAATTCTTGTTTCTCAGGTTAAGGGCAAGATTGCCTATGCCAGTCAAGAACCGTGGCTGTTTGCTGGATCAGTGAGACAGAACATTCTATTCGGACAAAAGATGGATCAGATTCGATATGATCGTGTGACTAAAGTATGTCAATTAAGGAGGGATTTCAGTCTGCTGCCTTATGGTGATAAAACGATTGTAGGCGAGAGGGGTATCAGTCTTTCCGGTGGTCAGCGTGCAAGGTTGGTTTTACAAAAGTTTCTAATAAGGCAAAATATGTGGAATTTATTCAAATTGCGATTCATAATCTCAAAAAAATCAAATCTTATTTTTTTTACATAATTTTTAATCATTTTTTGTCCCAGCTAACATTTTGTAATTAATTGATTTCTTTTTCTTTATTGTAATTATTTCTTATTCTTAATATTTTTGCCTATATATTTCTGAATTAAACTCTTATCAGCAAAATGAATATTGCTTAAATATTTATATCTATTTATATCTATTTTTACATTTGATACACGGAATAAAGATTTTGATTTTTGATGTTAAAAAAATTTATATGTAATTCATTAAATTTTTATGTACTTAATGTAATTTGCGATTTAACTTTTCTGGAAAATTGTAATAAATAGTTGGAAAAATTATAGTTTTATATATACATTGATAAAGCACTGATAATTGACAGAATAAACTTGGCAAGAGCCGTTTACGCTGATGCCGATATATTTCTCTTGGACGATCCTCTAAGCGCTGTAGACGCTCATGTGGGTAAACACATGTTTGAAGAATGCATCGACAAATATCTACGAGGCAAAACTCGGATTCTCGTAACTCATCAATTACAATATCTGCGTAACGTTGGTAGAATTATCGTTCTGAAGGACGGTGCCATCCAGGCTGAAGGGTACGATTCTAGAGCACTTTATCTTCTTAATTCTTTTTAGAATCTCGCTATAATACTTATGTTGGATTGCTATGAGATTAACGTTTGTAAATATTTCGCATCGTTTATGCATACATTTACTTTTCGTTATTGCAAACCTTTTTATTATTTTTATTATTTTTAGAAATCATTCTTTGTCATTTTCAGAAAATTTATTTATTTTAAATAAATATCTAGAATATCATTTTATTGCTTCATATAAAATTTTCTGTTTATCAGCACTTTTGACGAGTTGGGCCATATGGGGGTGGATTTCGGTCGGCTGTTGGAGAACCAAGAGAAAACGGACGAGAAATCCTCTCGACCACCCTCAGCTCCGGTTAGCCGTAGTAATTCACGTACTGCCAGTATCACGTCGCTGAGTTCTTTCATGACGAATGATACTTCGAAACAAGAGCCCGATGAGGTAATTATAACTTATATAATTATAACTTATTCTTCAACTTATTTTCTGAGAAGTAACTATTAATACATATCTTATTTGACAGATATTGATGATTTAGGATAACTTTAAGTCTTAAGTTACAGCAAGATATTAGTTTAGATACTTTATCTTTCCTGGGTTAGATTTTAACAATATCGGAAAAATTTTATCATTGATAATTAAATAACGAGTTTCATGTAATTCATAATTTGGGTGTCATAAATACAGATGTCTCGAAAATGAAAGCGTCCTAATCTCTTTTATTATTCAATTAAAATAATTTCAAATTTTGACATTAAATAACCATAACACATTTATTGTTATTTATTGTAATTTCAGGTAGCTGAGATGAGAACAGTAGGCAATGTTTCCGGAAAAGTATACTCAGGTTACTTTAACGCAGGTGGCAATTGGTGTGTTATATTTACAGTGACTATGCTTTGTGTATTGACACAATTAGCAGCTAGTGGTGGCGACTTCTTTATTGCGCAATGGGTTAATATAGAGGAAAATTTCGTAAGTGTCACCATAAATTGCTAAAATAATCGAATTATTTTGCGGTATAAATATAAGATCTATAAAGACAAGAAATCTCAAAATCTTTTAGCCAAAAATATTTTAATAATATTTTTTACTTTATAGTAATAGAATTAATAGATTTTTCATGTAAATGAAGTAATATACATGAATGACATAATATACTTATGTATCAATTATTATGTATTAGTATGTACATATGTGTACTTATTATTTAGTTATTGTATATATTTACTCTCAATTCTAGCTTTGCTCAGAATCTTTTGTTAAAAATTGTGCAACAAGTTTTGACATAAATAAGAAATTTAAATAAGAAATTGTGAATGCTATAGAAAAAATTGGAATTCATTACGTAATCTCAATAAATTAAAGCAGAACTTTGATGCCTTTTTTTCTAAAAACGTGAACAGAAAGAAATCTCTGAAAAACGTTGCATGGAAACATGAGTTTCATATCAAAGTTAAAATCAAACTTAAATGAAAAAGTGCTCCAACAAATTTCCAACTACAGTTATATCCACATTAATTACATATTATTAATTTCGTAATTTCATAGGTGAATCAAACTGATAATGGCGTCGTGGAAGACCCGGACAGCCCCTTCACTCGTCTACAGTGCATCTACATTTACACCGGGGTGACTGTGCTGACAATCGTTATCACTCTATGCCGCTCGTGGACCTTCTTCGAGACGTGTATGCGGGCCTCGATGCGCCTACACGATCGTATGTTCCGCAGCATCAGTCGCGCCACTATGCGATTCTTCAACACCAACACGTCGGGACGTGTGCTCAATCGCTTCTCCAAGGACATGGGTGCGGTAGACGAGATGCTGCCAATCGCGCTTATTGATTGTCTCCAAATCGGTTTAACGCTACTGGGTATCATCATCGTGGTTGCCATCGCGAACAAATGGCTGCTGATACCCACGGTGATTGTCGGGATTGTCTTTTACTACTTGAGAAAGTTCTATCTGGCCACCAGTCGTAGCGTCAAGCGTCTCGAAGGCATCAGTAAGTATCTAAGCTCGTTTTTCGGTAGACATCTTCGTCAATAGAATAAAACACATTCGATCTTACGTGAAGTCAAATTGTAAATCTGATTGAATTGACGACGGATTTCATTTTTCGAATAAACTATATAAAATTTCTAACTTTCCTCAGCCCGCTCGCCGGTCTTTGCCCATCTGAGCGCGACACTTCAGGGATTACCGACGATTCGCGCGTTTGGGGCGGAAGCGATCCTCACCAAAGAGTTTGATAATCACCAAGATCTCCATTCGTCCGCGTGGTATATCTTCATCGCGTCCTCGCGCGCCTTCGGCTTCTGGTTGGATGTTTTCTGCGTGGTGTACATCATGCTAGTCACGCTAAGTTTTCTTGTGCTGGACAGTTACAGTCGCGGCTCGATGTATGGCGGATACGTAGGCTTAGCGATCACGCAGAGTATTGGTCTTACTGGTATGTTCCAGTGGGGTATGCGTCAGAGCGCCGAGTTGGAGAACCAGATGACCTCCGTGGAGCGCATCCTTGAATACAAGTATTCACCTTTGAATATCTTGATATTGTGTATTTTATCAATCGCTTTATCTTATTAAAATATAAGTTACCATTCATCTCATACTTTTTCACTCACAATCTTCAATTCTTCAATCAATTTTTTATAAAATCATGATAAACATAGGAATGAATTCACGATCTACTGATTATGTGCCTTCAAATTGTCACCTCATTATTGTGTATTATTAGATTTTTTAATCCTTAATTTTTTTAAATCCTGCGCTTGGAGCTTTAGATCTTTGAGAGTTAAATTTGTAAATATTTGAATCTTTGATTTAAGTCTAAAACAACAAACGTTTCCTAGATTTTTTGCTATTTAAAATTCATGACTTTTAATATCTGTCTACTCTTCTACTTTTGCATCTATCTCAAATTCATGAGATTCAAGAGAAATTGGGGATATGAAGTTTTTCCAAGTATTCTAATCTCCGATTATTAAATCGCATTAATATTAAACATCACATTAATATCACATTCTTCAATCTTCTTTCAGTAACGTGGAAAGCGAACCTCCTCTCGAGAGTGCCCCCGATAAAAAACCTAAATCCGAGTGGCCGCAGGAAGGCAGGATCGAGTTTAAGAACGTGTTCTTGCGCTATGCGCCATTAGAACCGCCAGTGCTTAAGAACCTCAACTTCGTCGTCTTCCCGCGCGAGAAAATCGGCATCGTCGGCAGGACTGGCGCCGGCAAGTCATCCCTGATCCAAGCGCTCTTCCGTCTAGCCAACGTGGACGGTGTGATTGAAATCGACAAGGTCGACACAGGTCAGATCGGCCTGCACGATCTGCGCTCCAAGATCAGCATCATCCCGCAGGAACCGTTCCTGTTCTCCGGTAGCCTGAGACGGAATCTCGACCCGTTCGACTCGTACCCGGACGATCCGCTGTGGAAGGCTCTCGAAGAAGTCGAACTGAAGGAGATAGGCCTGGAAGCCCACATCAATGAGGGCGGCTCCAATCTCAGCGTCGGCCAGCGACAGCTAGTCTGCCTGGCACGCGCCATTGTCAGAAACAACCCGATACTCGTGCTGGACGAAGCGACTGCGAATGTGGACCCGCGAACGGACGAGCTGATCCAGATAACGATCAGAAAGAAGTTTGAGAAATGTACAGTGCTAACAATCGCTCATCGGTTGAATACCGTCATGGACAGCGATCGCATCCTGGTGATGGATGCCGGCAACGCGGTGGTGAGTAAATTCTTTTATGACTTTGTCTTTTCTATTTTTTTAGGTAAAGTGGATCATGAAATAATAGATGACGATCTTTTCTTCTTTCTGTAGTCGTGTAGAATCACGCAATTATGAATTATTGATCATTCTTGTGACGCGTTTTTACTTTTTGTTCCAGATTGTGAAATTTATTTTTATGAACTTTTAAAGCGGCATAATTATGCGTGTCGAGTTTATATGAATATTTTATGATTTCCTATGAATTTATCCTTTGATTAGTCTCGTGGTATTTTATTAAATTTGTTTGAATAAGTCACTTAGCTACGATAAAATTGCAAAATACTATGATTAGATAATGCTAATGTTTCCAATACAAATATGCTAATGGAATCCCATTCTTTTCGTTCCGCGATATAAACCGTCAGCAGAAATGATCATATTTCCATTATCCCCAGTGTAAAAATTTCATACGCGATACGTATTTCAAGCTGTGAAAGATATAGCTCTCGTAACGAGAGTGGATCGTAAATCGCGAGCTGTCTCTTCAAAGGCGTATTTTTATCGTGCGTAGGAATTCGATCATCCCCATGTGTTGCTGCAGAAGGAGACGGGCCACCTGAAGAGCATGGTGCAGGAGACCGGCACGGCGATGGCGGAGGCCCTGGCCGGCGTCGCCCGCGACTGCTATCAGAGTCGTGCGTTCACGGCACTTTGATACATCATCAATGTTAATTTCTCACAATTATCAACAGATATCGTGATAGGTTGCTGTGAAAGTTCCATCGGTTTTTGCGACCATTTTTTAGGCAAAATTCTAGGGAATCGAAGTATAAGAGGAAAAGTGAAATTGCAGAGCGAAATTTTGTCTGAGAATTTAGAATTTACAATTATCAAGATTTATTTTACGTCCTTATTATTGTCCTCTACATTCTATTCGCATGGAAATTTTATTCCATTCTTTCTTTTATAGTTTTTAAGGTTTTTCATTTAGAATCATCAACATCTTTGAAATTGAAAAATTTAGAAAATTGAAAAAAGAAAATCGAGAAATAAATACACGAGGTTGATTTGGAAATAGAAAAAACGTAACGTAAGGGTTCAGGATGAATATAATCTAAAATCTAAAAACAATTAAAAGGTAGAAAATCTAGAATATGAAAATCCAAGAATTCAAAACGGATTTAAAAAGAAAAAAAGAGGTAAATAAACGTAGAGAAAAATAAAAGATTATACAATCTCTCGGATTCGGGATTTACAAACCCGAAGTTCCAAAGAGCTAAATATTTAGAAGGATTTGAAGATTTAAAGGAACCGGGGATTCAGGAACACTGAAAGAACACGCAGAAACTGGCGAAACTTTTGTTAGCAGAATAATAGATTAATAATCAGTTTTACTGCAAGCTGCATAGTTCCATCTAGCTGGTCTTTTCTGTTTAATAATCGCGGATTCTTGACCGTAATCTGCATTCGCCAGTGCAGCGAGCAATCAGAGAATCAGTAAAACTCGCGTGGATCGCGGCGCAACCATAGTTACAGTATTATTACTTCACTCTTATATCAGCCTGACCCAAATAATTTCATCAGGAAGAATGAAGCTTAATCCGTTGGATCACCGATATGTCTTATTGTCAGAGAACTGCCATAAACATTTTTATAAGAAATAATTTTTGTATATATACATATATTAGAGATAATAACAAATTTATTACAGAAAATATATGCTAATGAAATATTATGGATGAATGAGATATAATAATCAGAAATGTGTGCGTGTGAAAAAAGTGAAGAACGTGATTGTGGAGAGAATAAACATCAAATTCTCAGATTTTTTTCAAGTCCAAAATTTTAAGAATTTAATTCCTAAGAGATCCTGAAATTGGATTATTTCCAGTTGATTGTGATTGTTAATCGATTAAAAGATTACAAATTTTTATATCGCTGTTTGGAATATTGAGGCTCGAGAATTGAAAATGAATGAAAATTCGAAATGTGATTTAGTTAATTTAATTCAATCTTGAAGAAATGATTCTTAGGGATGTAATCGCCGCAGATTCGGTCGGTGAACCAACGGGTCAAGAGAATTGTACTTAATGTAAGATATAGCGCAGAAAAAAGATTTTTATACTCACTGTATATCTATTTCAATAAATAGACATAAAGAATGTCCGGAGAGAAAGTTCACAGCAGTAGCAGGTTTATAATTCGTACAGGCTTGTCAGCTTCGTCCATCGTATATATCTGCGAGATTTTGTAAGGATTTTACAATGTTCCTCCTATCGCACTGGTGCTACATGTACAAGGAAGACCAAAAAAGGAAGGTGCCTCTACTCTAGATTTAAATGCGAAATACTTAAATGCAAAGCGTACTTCATCATTTTCTATTATTCTTTTATTATTGTTATTAAAATAGCGAGGCGCATTGTACTCGATCTTCACGTAATGGGTAATGTAAATCAAAAAGCGAAATCAAAGTACTTAACGTCTTTCTCGAAAATCATGTTTTATACGTGAGGTTTTTTCATATTTTTTTTAATTGCCTATTCAAGAATTTTTCGCCGGGCTTAGAAAGTAACAAGAATGTCCCCGATCGACTGCGTTAAAAGCTGCATGAAAACAACATTGAATTAAGTGAAAAAATCGTTTTGAAAAGTTAAATGTAAAACATTTATATAAAAATATTTATATCCGACTACATATCTTGGTTCATAAATGTAGTCTTTACAATTTTCGTATCATCCTTTTCTCTCTAAATTATTAATTTCTTTTCCTTCTGTATTTCTTATTTATATTTGTATATGTGATAATTATTAGTATTGGTAATTAATATCACAGTTTGTTCCTCGTTACATTTCTAATTCATATATCTTTATATATCTCTATCTTTATTTTTTTATTCTTAAATTTATTTTTTCTAATTTGCGTTTTTTAAACATATTATTCCTTAATATTACTTTTAGGTCTTTAATTTTCATTTCCCTTTATTTGTTCTTGCACTTAGCCTTACAATTTATAGCATCGTAAATATTTAAATATCCTAATTTTAATTTTTTTTAATCAATCTTTTATTTTCTTAGAATCTTTTATTCACGTATTGTTTTTTCTTCAAATGTATATTTTTAAAAAATCTTTTAATGTAAAAATCGCCGACTGTTTAGAATTCTGAATGCCAAGGAACTTTTATATGTTCTTCAAAAGTAATCTTATATCTATTATGTTGTTCATACTACATGAATATTATATTAATTATATCAACTATTACATATATCACATCAAAAAGTAATGAAATAGATGAAGACGATTGTGGTCGATCTGAGACATCCCATGTATATCAATATATCGACTCGCGCTCAATTTTTAATCCCTTTCCTATTATTAATATTTGCAGCCTGTAATCATTTAAAATATAGCATAATTTTTAAAGGAATGTATATACTTTTTTTATTTTTATGCCTAACCACTGAAATTATTATTAATGTTATTTATATATAATATAATATTTTGTATGTCATAGTACAATTACTATTATTTGTATTAAACGATACGATGTAATATAATTATTGTACCACGTTATACAAACATATATTATATTTTGGTACTGTCCAAATAATTATATAATATTAAAACGATGTTAATATAATTATTTGAAGTTGCTAATACTAGGAATAATATTAGGAAAAGGATTGAAAAGGTGCGTGAGCTACTCACGACGGATTCCAGGGTGCCGTACATTATACACAAAACGTAATCGTATTGTAATCGTCATTATCAATATTTATTATGTATGTAGACAGGTGTATTGTACTTTTAGGTGAAAACGAATTACAGTACCTTACAAGTGCCTACATTATGTAACGTAATCATTGTAAACGAAATATAGATACAAATGATTATTTATGTAATTACTCCATCGTTATATATATATTTTTTCCTCTACTTTCCTGCTTTTAATTACATTGTCCTTTAATTACCTTAACGATAGCTTACAGTCAACATGTTACATCGTCTAAAAACAGAGGATCCCATCAATTATGTATATACGTTACGGCGATGACAATCAAAGTCGATACATCCAGACTCTATCCTCGATACAAAACGCGTTTATCTTACAAAGTAAGTTTCTTCTTTTTCTTTTCTTCTTTACAAGGATATATGCGTAAACTTACATTGCACACCGATCGTGGGTCTCTCAAACTCTTTATTTTTCACCAAGAACAAGATTACACATGCTTAAATGCAGAATAAATAATAGAATAAAATTACAGGGGGGAAAAAAAGAGTCAAACGAAGGTCGACGGATCGAGTAGAAGAATTCAAAGCGGCGAAGAGATTACGAAGCTTTTACCCAGATAGGAAAGCATGCAGACAAATTTTAGCCTCATTTTAATTTTAAAATATAATGTCTAATATATTGCGTAATAAGTC
>VBVR01002125.1:0-24815 GCA_011638315.1 Tetramorium parvispinum
GTACTTATACAGAGAGCTAAAACTTTTCAAACTGTTCACAAAATGGGAACAGTTAGCAATAAAAAAATACGTGAAAGGCAAAAGATACAAAAAGTTAAAGATAGGACGTTTCATTTACCACTTCCTTTACAACAGACTTGGAATAAATTGTGTTCCGACACTGATCCGATAAACGTAAATCACGAACTGTATATTATAGTTCGAAATATTCTGACTAAATCAAAAATTATCTGGGAAGATTTTGTGGATGTTAAAAAAGTATTTCAAGCGTTAATGTGGTTGAAAAATAATAATCCTTTGTATTCTCGCATTATACTGCCCAATACTTATGATGAGATACGTTTGGAGAAGTTTAACAATCCTGAATTTCACATGGCGGATGAAACGGAAAATGATCAAGAGATAAAAACTCATGCAGAAGTTACATTACACGATCAAGGCGTGGCGATGTTAACGCAGAAAGATGAAAATGATAGTTATTACGAGCAATATACTATATATCCTGTTGTGCCGCTGGGTTAACACAACGAGTTTTTTGGGTACATCTACCGATAAGAGTAGGGACTCAGGAACCGTGAGGAAGGTTTTAGAGAGTTGATTATCGTTTCTTCTTTTAACACAAATTTATTCATAGACTGCACTTACAGATTACACTTTCGTATTTTAATCGCGGAGCGTCACATACGCACGCTGTCATTTTTACTTAATTACCGACGACCCTCCTCCCGAGGTGGGTCCTTATATTAGTTTAATTCCGCTGATGCGGACGGACTTTGCCCGGTCGCATGAGCGGAAGTCGAAAGGTCACGAAATCGAAACCGATCGCCTGATCGCCACGTTTCGATTTCGAAACGTTTCGTTCTTTGCTACGTTAGCGCATTTTTTGGTTATAGCCTTCGGACTATAACAATTTATTTTACTTATTTTAACTATTAAAGTAAAATATCTTAATATGCCATGCATATGTAAAAATGTACAAAATATAGCCCATTTAAAATTAATTAAAAAATAAAAGTGCTTAAAAAGAATTAATTTTAAATTTAAAATACTAAGAAAAGTTGCAATATCATATTAGAATCGTCTTATCAAAGTCTTATTTTCGCTGATTTGTATAATTATTTTTCTTAATGATTCAAAGAATCCGATTCCTACCGACTCGATTGTCTTGACAATTTTTCGTTCTCACGCAGGCGATAATTGAACTTCGTGTTTCGTAAGTGATATCTATCAATCATTTATTCTTGGTGTATTGGTGCCATTCTCACGTGATAATCGCGCCGCTTGGCAAACTGAATCTGACATGCACGTGCACTATTTATGTGCAATCAAAATAATCTAACGAAAAGATTGCATTCTTCTTGTTAATCTTCCGATGGACGAATGGTACTACAATAATATTTTGGATATCTCGATCAATTATAAAAATAGCAGATACCTATTTTCGAGTGGTCATCAAGAATCACAACGATGAGAACTAGGAATATACCGAAAATACCAATATCTGATTTCAACTATATTGGTGACATTTATACTGCATAATACATGTTTTATAAGACATTTTTCTGTTTAACGTTAGCAGAGGGATATTACATATTTACATGTATACATAATTTCCAAAATTGTTGAAAAATATTTGTAATATCGTAGGATCGATCAATTATTTTAACCTAAATAAATCATCGATATTTCGCGAATATTAACACGCAATGACGAGATTCTTTTGTCTTTGTTCATATCAAGAGCCAGGCACGTCCTTCTTCCACCGCAAGGTTGTCAATGACGAAGACCTTATCTACGCTCCGCAGCGCCAGCGGAGCTTTTTACGATTGGCTTGATCGTTAAGCGTGACCGTACCGCCGCCATAAAGCCTGTCAATCGTCGTGACGAAAAGCTAAAGAAACTAGAACGAGAGAGCGAAGCCAAGCAAAAGAGAGTATCGCGCGAATCGATTTGGGTGAGTGTAAAAGGTGTCCCTTACATCGCGTTTAAAAAGTTGGGTTGAAATACTTTTCAAGAGAACTATTTAAGGATGATACCAAAATATACGATTCACCAAAGGAAATTTGTCTTTCTTTCTTAAAGTTATGATTTTTAATTGCTATTTTTATATCAGTGTAAACAAACTTATTACAATATCCCGTAGACGAAGTGTTTTCTTTTTTTAAATCGACATCGAATCTCGGATTAAATTCTCCCGAAAAAAGGAGGATATCCGTTGTAGATTCTTTCGGGTATAGAATCTCATTGCTGAGATTACTTCCCCTTCCTGCTATCCTTGTACATAGTCCAACGATATCTCTAACTTCAAAGGATCGCCTTAGCAAGAGAATTCTTCGGTTGGCTCTTCAGTTGAGAGTCGAAAGCGTTACCGCAGCTCCTTTAACATTTTCGGGGTGCTGCGCATTCACCGCCTGAGATTGCTGCCGCTTCTCCGGCAGGTGGTTAAAGGGTTGGATATGCATCGCACGACGAAGGAAGGCGATGGGTGGGAACTCAGGGGTTGACGAGCGGAAAGGGAGGAGAGAGAGAGAGAGAGAGAGTTGGAGCACCGCCGTGGGGCTTCCGTTTACGGGCGTCGCGACGCTGACGACGAGCAGAGGGTAGGTCGTAGAGTCCTACGTTGGCTGGTGAGGTAATCATCCCAGCCGGTTACGATGCTGTTAAACGTCGCTCCATGAAGACCCTATCCCCCTCCCCCTCTTCCCCCGCGAGCACCGATCCTACCAACATCCAGACTCCAGTTCTCTCCGCCAGTTTAACCCTTTCGTCGTCATCCGTTCGACTTTCCAGCGCCAATTCCTCCAAGAATCTTTCATGCAGGATATATCGATCACTGTCCTTTTTCCAAAGGTAATTTGTAAGCTCGATAATTTATCGTAGCGCGAGCTTGCTCGAAATTAAGACGTGAAATTTTCTTGTAGTGTTTCTTTTTTCCCGCCCGCGTCAGAATGAGTGATTTGCCATTCGCTAGATTTGTACGTATCCATGTAATCGTAGAAAGCGATATAGCCACGTTTCTCTCCAGTACGAGACTGTAACTGTAATGGATTCCTTATCCGCTTCTTAATTGTATACTTTATTAATAACATTAAGTTTTATAGCTATTATAATTATGAATTAAAGCGATTATTAACTGAAACTGCTTGATTATTCACCGTCTGATATATATATATATATATATCTCTCTCTTTTCGCTCTAAGATTTACTCTTCGTGTCTTAGATCTACAGTCTTCTCTATTGTTACGTAAAATCTTCGAAGCTCGTTACGGACCGTTGTGCGTGCAACGTTGACGGCGGTGAGGGGAATGAATAAATTTGAGCGTCGGCGATGTTCTTGCGCGGCTCGGGATTTTCCGAGGATCTTGGGAACGGTGTCATCTCGTTAAACTCGCGAAAGAGGACCCTCCAGCGCACGGGGGGAGATGTTCTCTCGGGGAGGGCAAATCCCGTCGCTCGTACGACGCACCTGCGCTCGTCGCCTCGTCATCGAGGAGGCATTACAGCCTCCAGGGACGCTGTTCCTGCCATTACAGAAACAATAACAGCTCACCTGGTAGACGCGAGCTGCCTTTCCATCTCCGAGAATCTTTGTACTGTTATTTTCATTTTTTTTTTGCTTTTTGTGTTATATTTATCAAATTTAATGATTGATGCTAAATCAGTTGGAAAAACCAGTGTTTCTCAATCAAATTTAAGAAATACATGTTCAAATATAATTCGCTTATGTTATGATATTTAAATGTTCGTAGGATAACATGAATTTTTACATTGCCTGCGAATTATACGTTCAGAAAATTAGAAAAAATATAATAATTTCAATGGTTATATAAATAACTTAGAAATAATATAAAGTAAAATGAGAATATATAATATTCATACGTATTCTTTCATCTCTATGCTGCAAAGTGACATTGAGTATTTTAATTCTTTATCCGATAAATTCGCGGAAGAATCTTATTAAAGTGATATCTAACACAGATGTTTAATACACATCGAATAACTTAAAAAATACATATAAATTTATGTAAATATAGATTTGCACATCAGTTTGATGAAAGGATGCACTTTCTAGAGCTCTTATGCCACATGGTGACATCATTTTAAAAATATTGTCTGATGCTCATTACTTCTTAACGTGTCTTGACAGCTGAAATTTCCTCTTGCAATAATTTAGCACGTATGACCGATTATTTAAAAATACAAGTATCATCCATTTATACGAGTGGTTCTCAGTTAGTAAATTTCTATACGGCGCACGAGTTTATATACAGGGAGGATTTATGAACTGATAAATGGTTGCCCCGTTATTAGCCTGGACGATCGATCGCAGCACGCGCGCGACTAATTACTCCGATTCGTGGCCTGTAATTGAGATAATTAGTCAACGAGTCTGCGGATGCGGATGTCCTCGTCCTCGCAGAAATTTATATTTTCAGTACTTCGCAGCGCGCCGGCCATACGTCGTAATAAATCGCGTCGATAGCCGCATAACTGACGATACAAATTGTGAATGGTGCGAGTAAAGTGTGGCGATCGTTTCTTTCACCCGGATATATGATAAAAATTCATGTAAATAAATCGTAAATCAAACTTACAGAGTAATTAATAATAATACATGTACGTAATATATTAATTACGCGTGTTGAAGGCTAGAAAACAATCCCTCGTGGAAATGCACTGTGTAACGAGGGATGGCTGTGCGCCACCCTACTTCACAGACAGGACGAAAGCTCGCCAAACGCTCACGCGGGGAACAATGTTCTCGGTCACAGGATCTTGTCGCTCGCACCCCATTGTCGTGCCGCATGATCGGCCCTCGCCCTTACTTGCCGTCTCTCCCTTATCCCTGACTCTTGCCGCTCCTCGAGCGAATATAATACGCGTGCCCTCGAGGCGCGAGTCGAACGCGATATCGCCCACGCGTGCTCTCGCCTGCGTGCCACGCACGCATGACGACACGAGAGCGAGGGAGCGCTCGTGTGAGAAATTCAAGTGTGTCCTTGGCCGCTCGCGCGAGTGGACGGTCGTTGTTTAAATATTCAGAGCCTATTCCCGAGAGCTCTTTGTGCACGCAGAGTTCTACTTCCTTATCGAAGGGGTGGGAAGCGCAGCGAGATCATTACGATTTAAGTATTCACTCTCCGCGAGGCGGTGTACAATTTTTGCGCTCGCAATTTTTGCAGAGAGACAAACCCAAACGTTCCCGCTTTACGTAAAAATATGAAACGGAGCAAAGATCCTCAAGACCAGGTAATTAAATATTAAAGATCGCATCCCTCGTCTCTCGTCTCATACGCATTTTCGTGTGAGATAAAAATGCGTGGCTGCGAAGCGTCGCAACTGAAGGCGGAGCAACGCAATTAAAAAAAAAAAGGGAGGGTAAAAAATAAAAAAAGATGCAAGAATCGGCCGACGCAAGTATCAAAGTTATTTATGTGTGGCGCGTTTACGGCGCGGTTTAAAAGCGACGTCGGCAACGTCAGTGTAGGTGAACGTAGGAGCGTGGGGCGCGCGACGGCGGTAATAACGTTTATTAATCGCCCGCGGAACGTTAAGCGATACCGCCGCCGCTCTCGTAGTTTGTCATCGCCGCGACAGCGCCCGCGCTGTCGATGTCCGCGCGGCGCGGCTTTTATCGTCGCGAGGCGTCAAAGAAGTTTTACGACGACGACAACGAAACGCGACGACGTCACGGAGACATCGATCCCTCCTCTTTAATTCCCTGGGACTTCCCTCCCTCATGTTTGCTCGTCCATCGTCCTCCCGGAATGTCACCTTACTTACAACGCTCTTCGTAAGTTTCTCGAATTGCGTCGTAATCTGTCGACACAGATTTCACAGGCATGCAAATTCAGATTGTTGTTATATTTTTGTAAAGCGTCGGAAGAAGTTTGGAGGTTTGTTAATTTGTTTTCTTCTAATGTTCAGGCTTGTTACAAGACCAAAAAAGTAGAGTTTTGAACAAAAGAATGTATTACTACTGAATATCATCAATATTCTTACATACTATATTTAAAAAAATGAGTTAGAGAAACATCTTATGTATAATATATATATGATTGTTTCTATAATTTATTTTTAATATCTATAAAAATATTGATGCTATTCTGTGTATTACACTTTTTTAAGCAATGAGTTAAAAAATATATTTTAATGAGTGGATAACAATGCTTAATACCGGATATCACAATGTTAAATTTATTTTCATCAACCAAACAAAAGATAGGATGCATAATATTTTTTATTTTTACTTTAATAATATATAAAGTAATTGATGCTAGCTGACCTTTCAAGATAAATGTTACGCTGTCATTTCTTTCTGATTCTCTTTCGCGCTAGTTGTTAACCCCCCCGGGTAATACTAATACGAAAACAGGTCAGCGTTCGACATTCACCCATACGAGCGGCAAATGAGATCGCATCTGCGAAACAGCCCGCGTTTTCACGGCGCAGTGGAAAAAGTCAGTATGTAACGGACGGAGGAAGACCGGATGGACGCGCGGCCGCGGAAAAGCGCCCACCGGGAGGAAATGAGAAGTAATGAAGTCGCCCCGTTCGGGGAAGTTACTGGCTCGTAAAGCAACTGCGAAGTGACGGACCGCGCGGAGGCAACAGCAGGAGGGGGTGGGAAAAGTTACGTGGATGAGAAGGGGAGAGAGAAAGGTCGAGCGGAGACGGACGCGATCCGCCGGAAGGGAAAGAGTGGCGTGAACCGAGATAGAAGAGGTTGAAACGAGAGGAGAACCACCCTGTCACGCCGGCGGTGCCGCGAAGGCGTGCAAAGAGACGGCGCGAAGGGGGTGAAGGATGGAGCGAGAAGTCGTCGGCGGCTTACGTCGGATTCCGCGCGCGGTTGGCAGCGATGGTAGCGGCGACGGCGACGGCGACGGCGGCGGCGGCGTTGATCCGTGTACGGCGATATGAAATAATTAAACTCGGCCTCGACGGTGGCGAAGGCGACGGCATGGCGCGGGAGTACGACAGAAGGGTGGGAAGGGTGGCGCGAGGGTGCCGGGAGCGTTGGATGTTGGAGGCGATGGGACGCTGGATGGCATGGAGACGCGGCCGTGGGGAGGGGATGGGGGGATAACCGTATTCCGTATACCGGTATATGAAAGGCAGCCACGTCGCGCGCGCGCCCGCGATTCGAGACTCGAGCTGCTACCGCTGCCGCCGTCGTTGCGGAAGAGGCTAGGTCGGAGCGGTAGTAAGAGAACGAGACGGAGTGCGAGAGGCGCGGCGGTAGCGAGAGGACCGAAGCGAATGAGCTCGAGAGATGAACGGAGATCGTGAGAGCGACTGAGAGAAAGAACAAGGGGGCGGGAGGGAAAGGGAGAAAACGGTACGAGAAACCGGCAGAGGACACAGTGGGAAGAGTGGCGGCGGTAAGGGGGTGGCAGGAGACGACGATAGCGGCGCTGCGGCGTAACGACGCTATAACGCGAGCCGCCGGGTGATTACCTACCACCTCCGTACTCGGTTCGCCCTCCCGCGTCGAATGGCGCGCGGCCGTGCCGCGCCAAGCCGCTGCCACGCCGCGCCGAGCCGCCGCCACGCCGGCGCGGTACCGGCGTGGCGCGACACCGCGCGGCTTGGCGCGCGCGAGACGAGCGTGCTCGGACTCTTTCGGTCTCTCTTGCTTCGGCTACCCGCTCGCTTCTATCCCCCCGACTACTGTTGCGCGCAGCGACCGCGCCATCAAGCCCGCCCGAGTAGTCGTCGTCGTCGTAGTCGTAGTCGTCGTCGTCGTCGTCGTCGTCCTCGTCGTAGTCGTACGGATCGCCTGCCGCCCAACGTCGACGCTCTAAACGCGACGCCCCTCGTAATGACGCCACCAGGGACGCAACCCCTCAACGTGAGCGTCGTGTCGGTGTGAGACTTTTCCACGAGCACGTATACGCGCGCGGGCGCACCAACTCGGCTTTCCGGACGGCGATATCGCCGGCGGAGAGAGTCGCATGACGAACGGCGTGGTGCGAGTGAGAACACATCCCAGAGCCGCGCGCCACGGACGAACGGTGCGGCGGACCTTTGTTGGCCGCAGCCGGACACGTCTCGGTGGTTCCCGAATCGAACAATTTCGCGTTGGCGGGGGAAATTAGAAAAGGCTGCGATCGAACAGCGGCTACGTAAGACGCTATTTTCTTTCCACGCTGTTCCGGCTCTACGTCGAATGAGAAAATTTTTTTTCTATTTATTAATAACAAGTTGATGGCAATCGTATTTAAAAAATCAATGTAATTAATCCATGTAATTAGTCATGATTAGCATAGGAAATCAAATATTTGCAATTAATCGGTTATCGGTAAAACCGGAAAGATTTGATGATCTTGAGATATATTCATATCGAAATAAGTAATAAACATTTGTATGGAAACAAAGTCCGTAAATATTGATGTAATTTTTACCTTTCTTCTCCATACTCTCTAAAAATGAATCAGTGAAACTCACTGTCAATCAGCGATTATACACTGATTATTAGTGTTAAGTATACCACTAAATTTTTCAGTGGTATACTTAACACTGACAGTGAGATTCACTGATTTACTTTTAGAGAGTAGATTATTGTAAAATGAAAGATTAAAGCTCTTTCGGACCAGCATTCTTAATCCGATGCCGGTCAGTCTCTTGAAAAACGATGCATATACGATATGCTTATAAAAAAAAGATTGTCTGTCACCGGAAAAGTTACGGTGCGCCGCGGGCGAGAGATCGACGTGGGGCTACAAATTAAACCGTAAATCGTAATTGATCGTATGTTTTGTTTTTTCCTCTCTTCCATCCTTTTTTTTTATTTATCGATGCGCCGGAGTAACGGTTAACCGCGGATGTTTTAAAACAATCAAGCGAATGTATCAGAGCGCCGCGAACGATTCGAAATCGGAATGAGTGCGCTGTTATAAAATCCAAACGAAATTGCCTACATTGATCAAATTTGCAGCAGGTGTCGCGGCTTCGATTGACAAGCAGACGCAATAAAAATACGGCTTGATTTCTTTGTCTCATTATCTAAGAACGAATCCGAAGCTTCCCTTTTTACGGATTGATCATTTCTTAGCTTTCTTTTAGTAGGCGAGTATGATAATTGAACGTAAAACAATGACAAAAAAAATTTCTATCGTTTTACGTATAAGAATTTCAAAATGTTCCTTTGCTGTCTAGAGAGCAAACATTAAAATTCCTAACGATGTGGATCGATGATAAGAGCAACGGGAAAACTTCCGACAGCGCGCGCATTTCATCCGTTTCCTGTCGACTTCATCCTCGTCTTGTAAACAAAGAACGAGCATTAAAGTTCTTAGCGAAGCGAGGAAACTCCTAGCGAAGGAAGCGCGTTTTTCCGCTGGCCCATTTTAATTCCGCAGGAATACCGCGCGTCCATTTCGATCGCGATGCCACCTCTGAATTATGCTAATTAAGGGTGGCACACGGTCGCGCGGTAAACGGCTGGAAATTAGGAGATTAGGGCATTAGTCGGGGTAATCGCAGCCGGTGTGCCGATGCGAGACGCGCATTTTCGAAGGGAAGCCCTCACACACACACCGGTCGGATGAAACGAAGAGCCGGGGTTCGGTCGGGAGAAATAAGCGTATAAATTGAAGGGAGAGATCGCGCGTCTGCGGGATGCACAAGTGTGAAATCCGAGAGGACATTCCGGGAAAAGCGTGCATTCGCATTTCCATTTGCTTTCTAAGCGACGGAGTTTTTTTCTTGGAAATATATCATTTTATCAAATCATTTAGAAAATTTCATGAAACGATTTATCTGATATATAAAGAAATGTCTGTCATATGTTCTAGAGAAAATGTTGGCGGTGTCCACAGCGTAAACAGGCGAACTTTAAACTAGAATTGTTGTAGGGCAGGCAAATGGGTCAGAAAACGCAGCTCTACCCTTCGGCCAACCACAGCAGCGAGTCTCAGTAATTAATTAATTAGCTCACCGGCGCTTCCACTTGACTGTCTGGCCGCCATCTCGTTCATTCGCGTCGGCAGTTTCTGTCTTTCATCGTGGCTGAAATTCATCCATTCGCGCAACGCAATTTTCCTAGTGGCATGAGTGAAAAGTGATGGTTGCGTTTCATCGGACAAGTGCGACTTTGGCAGCGCAATTGTATGTGTCTGAAAGTAAAAAATTATCTCTAAATTTTGTTTTTAAAAATATAAAACCTAATAAATTTAATATTTCTCACGAGATACAAAGAAATTTAAATAATTGTTATAATATATATTTTTAAATCCAATTAGATGCAATTTCTATAACAGTGTTTTAATAAACTTTTGTAATAAATTAGGTCCATCCAGCAAATTTCCTGCTACTCTCTAAACTGCGGGACAAGCGCACAAATTTTTTGCGGATCCACCCTCATTTGAAAGATACAAATTGCGAGTTAGCATCTACGCGCGTAGAACGAGCGTGTACAAAGATGAGGCGAATCTCTTAGTGAGAAATGAAAAAATGTTGAGATTACTTTCCACGGTTGTTGGTGCGAGAAGCAAGCGGACAGTCGCATTAATAATCGCGCCTCGGAGCTCGTCATTTTATTCAATTAAACGCGAATGCCAGAGAACGACTTCGTGGTCGTCGGGGGGTGGCTGGTTCCCGCGATTCACTTCCAACCGCTCGTTAAAAAAAAGCGACATGTCTCACCTTTATATATATTATATAAAAGTGTCTTCCCCCTAAATCCTCGTCAATTGTCGACTTGACTATTTGGCGACTATTTATTGATCGTACGGATTTTCCTCAGCGTTACGATAGATATTTCTCGTACAAGATGATCATTGAGATACAGATGATTAAAGTGTCAGATGTATTCTTTAACTCTGTACGTTTTAAAAATTTACCCAAGCATCATAGACTCGGCTCGTTCCTTCTAGGTTTGCTATAATCACTTTTTGATAAACTTGCGATCGCACGGCACAATTAATCAACGCGGTATGTTTATTCTCCAGCAAGTTAAACAAAGTTTAAGGTCCGCGAGACTCGGACGGGAGAGGTGCGGGTCTTTGTTTTATACTCGAGGCGGAAAGGACGCGGAAGACACGTCTGTTTGCTTTTCCCTCGAGTAATCTCCGCTTCTCGAGACATCCACACGCGCGCGCAGCGTTCTTCGTTATTCCGTGCAACCCTCAGGAAACTTAACGGGGTATAACGCGCGATCCGGCAGTGTGCGGCGGAAACGCAGCTGCGTCGTATTATGAATAATGCCCGGCGAGTAGTATAGCGCGGCATCTCATTTATGGTCGTCTCTGCGAATCAACCATTCAATGTCTGTTCAGTGTGAATATCGGTTTTCACCATTCGATTTTTAGAGAAAGAGAAGGAACTGTATAGATAGAATAATTATATATAAAATCATCAGAAAGTATAATTTGTAACTATTACTGATAAACTAAATAATATATTTTGTTATTTTGCAATGTGTGATTAAGAAGTTTATTTTTAGTATTCTATTATACAATACAGTAAATAATGTTAATTGATGTTTTATATAAAATATAATTTGAACAATAAAAAAATATGATCAAGCGTAATCTTCGTAGTTTTGTTAATTATAAAGTGCATTTATTATCAAATGTAAATATTTCCAGGAAACCATACATATATTAATGACAAAATAATTATGAATGTAAATCAATAATAATAAATTAAATAACATAAGCGAAAAAAATAATATCTCCTTTATGTTTCTTCCAAAAAAAGAAATTAAGAACTTTTTATTTCAGTACTTTATTAAATAATCCTAAGAATATTGTGCATTAGAAAGAAAATACAAATTTTCTCCTCGAATATCAATCGAAAGATAATAATTGAGGTAAATATAGGACAAGCTTTTTTTTACAGGATACCTAGACACTTCACGGTTAGACATGGTTAAACTTTCCGCGGATTAAATAGTTGTATTACTAGCCAATCATCATTCCCGATATCCTAGCAATTTTTCTTGAAATCCGTGAGTCCGATCAGTGTACCTCATATCTGAACAAGTCATATCTGAGCATTACTTCGCGCAAGGGTAAGAGGGGGTGGACAAGAGAAGGAAGAGGAAGATCACAAGGCGGTGACGGGTGGAAAAAATGGTTCGAAATAGAAAGACGAAGAGAGAGAAAGAGAGAAGGAAAAGGAGGCAAGAGACAGAGAGAGAAGATTTCTCTGCTTCCTCGCTTCCTTTCCCGAGAGATATACGCTCCTCGATAAACGTCCGGACGAGACTTCTCCACTCCATCCACCCTCTTCATCCTCTACCCCTTCATCTTCCTTTCTCGACTGCACCCTCGGCTCAAAGCCAGCCCTCGCGTTCTCTCATCGAAAGAGATAGATAGAGAAAGAGAGAGAGAGAGAGAGAAACGAAAGGGGTAGCGGGGATGAAAGAGGCGAGAGGATAAAGGTGCGGGGGCAGCGAGCTCTCTCTCCGCTTTTTGCCAAAGGCCGTCATCCCCGCGGGGCTTAACCCCGGGTTTATCGCGGCGTTATTAATAACCGCCGCCCGCACCGGTCCCCTGCCCCCGAAACCCGGCGGCGATACCCACGAGCAAGAGAGCCGCCCTACCTCGCTCGTAAACCTCGAGCGACGAGCGGTGCTGCCGCGATAAAGAAAAAGTCATGAGAAACGTTCTCTTTCTCTGTCTGTCTGTCTGTCTCTCTCTCTCTCTCTCTCTCTCTCTCTCTCTCTCTCTCTCCCTCCTCTCACCCTCCATCTTCTCCGACAGCTCGGCAGTTCGAGAGCTCGATTCCCTGACATCGACAGACCTCGTCATTTTCGGTCTTAGGCGAATATTAGGTGTGTGATAGTGTGAGGTACCTGATATAGTCTAAGGAGAACTATTAACTCTAACATTTTGGCACTTGGCTCCACAAGATACAAGTTGTTTGGATAATTTCTTTTGTGATAATTTGTTTTGATAATTTATTACTTGAAATTGCGACATGTTTCTAAACTGTTACAATTAGAATAAATGAAATTTACACAAAAAATGCAATTTTCTAAATATTTTAACAATGTAAATCGCACGATGTAAAACTACTGTTATTTAATTATTATTATTATTACAGTGTGACTGGTTTTAACTCGAGACGGATCAAGAAGTGGTGTAGTGTCACCAAAAATGATAAAATAATTATCTTCGCGGAAAGCGCGATGTGCATAACACCAATGTTATGCAATCTAGAGATAATGGAATATGTTAGTTTCACAAGCTTTGTGTATTTCGCCATTAAGCAGCATGCCGAAAGTGCAAAGATTTATGGAACGACCGTAACGAGTACAATGAATACTATATGAATCGCGGCGATCGCGGTACGTTCGCCACGTGACAATTTCGTGTCAAATATAAGTATAGATATATTAGTCACACGGTCATATCATCGCGGAAATAATGTACTAATTGCACAATTCACATTTAAATAATATAACAAACAATTTCTGAAAATATGTATGTCGAACATAATTCTTTCTCTTGCTTCAACGCTTCGGAGCAAAAGTTTTTTTAGTCTCTCGAATTTCACGCGAATTTCATGGAAATTAATGAAACTCCGCTCATATTTTTTTTTTTCGAGAAGTCATCTCATAATACTCGACGCTTTTACGGGTACGTGGAAAGAAAGGCGCCGCAAACGCAAAGAGATGACTTCGCAGCGATCTTTGCCAAGAGGCACGTACGTTTTATACCCGCCGAGGGTGACGCTAAGGTCTTTCGTGGAGGGCTTTCCTGTGCATGACGTACCGACATGGCACGTACGCGGTTCTCCGGCTCGCCGGTTCTCATCTCTCTCTCTCTCTCTCTCTCGGTTCTCTCTTTCTCAACAGAATATCGAGTCTCGATATCTCCGGTTCCCCGTGGTGTCCCGGTCGATCTCGTGTCCGGAATGTGCGCCACGGGCATGCGACGTGTGTACGTGTTATCAAGCGTAGCCAGTCTCTTCCGTCTTTTGCGTTTACGCGAACGTATATCCGGCACACTTGTATCGCGGAGAGAGAGAGAGAGAGAGAGAGAGAGAGACGCGGTATTACACCGTCTCTCGTCACATGGAAATAATTCATTTGTTTTGTAACATACGGTGCATTATAATACTTTTCGAAAGAGACGATGTAAAAAAAAGTGCTAATCGGATTTACGTACAGGCCGTAACGGTAATAGTGAATTAAATTTCGTATAATTTTTAAGAAATATTTTGAATATTATTATAAATATAGATAATTTGTGCAGTTTTAATTAATCATTTTTTATAATAGTATATCATTGTTTATAATAGTATACGATAAAGAAACAAGATCGAGTCCAAATTTCTCAGATGTCATCGATCGATTAACTCGAAACGATCGAAACGATGTCGACGAGCACGATAAATTTCTAAAAGCGTGGCGTACTTTCCCGAAGCTTCCTCTTTTTATTCGTAATCGACCGGCTTTCCGACGCCATTCCATGGGCGCGTGCGAGATCGATTTTCGCGCGTAATCCCTCGAACGAGCTGCCTACGATGTAGAAGGCGAGGCAGCCCGCCCGCCTTCGGGTTTCTTGGAAAATATCAGGTCTCGTTGCGTCGAATGCTATACATATCCCCACGTTATTACCACGCGTAAACGCTCGCCGGCTGCCTTCGCCTGCCTCGCGAGGTTCTTACGCAAGCGTGCAGCGCGCGAGGCGTGAGCGTGCGGCCGTACAAACGTGACCGTTGTGGTTCTCGGCAACAGCTCCGCTCTAAAGCCCAATTCAAACTGCATGGAACGGTTTAATACGTATCTTGATTATTAATTATCCGACGAAATAAATTTTCGAAGAGACAAAAAACTATCATTACCTGATGTTAGTTTTCCTTCAAAATTGTCAACATTATTTATCAGTTGAATATAAAAGTATAATTGTAATTAAATAATTGAATTACTTTTTATTCGATCGAGACTATTTTTTCGAGCACAAAGAAAAAAGTGAAAAATGCAATATTGGTCCGACATAGATTGAGATATTATAAAAATGTCAGCAACTTTTAATCCAAGGCATCAATTTAGCACCAAACTTACTACTTTTTTTATAATTATCAAAAAGGATGTATATTTATTTATCTATGTGATTAATTAATATAGCAATTTACATTATCAAGAGATCAGAAAATGAGCTGAAGTTCCAGTGATTACATGTTTCTAATTTAAATAGGACTTATTAATGTTTCGGCTAGTAAGCAGAATTAAATAGAGGATAAATTATTGATAAGATATAATATAAATTATTGAGTAGACATATCATTATAACATATGATACAAGAAAATTTTCGCGAAATATAGAAGATCAAAGTATTGAGAGCGTTCGTCTGAATCAGGCTTTACGTTTTATTCCCCCTTCTCTACTCTTTACTAGCTAGCTACTGCTACTCGTAGAAGCACTCGCGCGACGCGATACACACTGGAAACGTAATGCGCGCGGTTATCAGATATGACGCGAGTACCGGGTGTCTCGGGAATTCTTTGCCGCTAATGCGGCCAGCCTGATACACGCGACGGTCTTGCCGCTTTAATGAGCATCCGCGAGCACGATTTATCCCCGTGATTCATAATTAAATAAGATATGAGGCTTGGAACGTGCCTAGCGTCGGTGAAATAAAACGAACTCGACCGGACGCTCTTTCGCTTCGACTTGTCGCGACCATAAATCGACTCGCGCGTAAATCAAGTAAAATCTGTTCAGGTGCAGATTCGAGCTTATTGCATGCCCCGTCCTATTATTTTTAAAGTTTCGCAAAAAGCCTTTGTAACTGTTTAATTAAAATTATCTCGATCACACGCGGTCGCTACGTACGCAACAGCGTAATTATTATTTTTAGATTAGAATTTTTCACGTCCGCGTCAAATTTCGCGTCTCGCTTTCGCGGCGTTTCGGGCTTTCTCCCGCAACTGCGACGCGGCGTAATACGAAGGGAGAGGAGCAGGACGAGAGGCAAAAATCGATGCTGCCGTTTCTCATTGGCGAGTATCAATGCGACGCTCCGCTGGCGCGTATTAATATTTTCGGATAGAAAAGTCGCGCGCGCGAAGCCGGCTTTCGCGTCGCATCTCGATAGCAGCCGAGCGCGCAGAATTTCTCGCGCGCTGCGCAACGCGACCGTACTGCAATCCCAATTCTTGTCCCGTTCCGCTCGCATTACAATTCTGCAGGGAAGTTATTTTTTTGCTAATATTTTGCTGTTTGCCGAATAAGCAGCTTAATGCCCATAGGAAATTTCGCGCCCGAAAAAGCAAAGGACAATAATTCTAACTATTACTACGTTTTTCACGTATAACTTATCATTACTCCGTTTCCATAAATGCGTTGATATTTATTTATAGTTAGCAGATTTTAGTCGGTACACCGACGAGTCGGCCAAATATGCATTTTACAATTTCCCCGTTTTTTTTTACGTATGCTTTCAGACAAGTTGCACTTTTTTTAAATTGAAAAAAAAAAGACTTCGATATTACTTATTCCGAAAGCAAGATTATACAAGAAGTTAAAACTTCAAAACACAATTGTTTCTTTTATATATATTTATAAAAAGAATCTTGGATAATGAGAATGTAATAAATTATAGTTCTACTTGCTTCCCTCTCTTTCTCGCAGACACTTTCCAGAAGTAAACGTATACGCACGTGCACGTACGTAACATACATCGCCGCCTTATGTACGTATCGTACGCGAATGAAATGTGCGCTGTGCAACGCGCTTCGAGAATGACACGCACCTCGTTATCAGATGCAGCTCTGCTACTGGCTGTCGCAAAAGTCTCGGAAGCACTCGTAAAATACGCGACGCGTGAAAAACTGCGACAACAATTTGTTCTGATGAAAGATGAAAATAATACCCTATTTATTATCTCACTCAACAGACTGTCTAGTGTCGTTACTTTTAACGCTACGTAGGAATGTGATTTCAATTCGGTTTTTTCTCTTATCTTTTTCTCAAGCATATCCGTATCGCTTTTGTACGCGTCCACGCTGAAAGTCAGGCAAACGAAAAAGGGGACGGAGGTGACGGCAGCGGGGTTGTTTGCGCCGTGCAGCGTCGAGCCGTTCATTAATTACGGCGAACGAGCGGGGGTGGTGCGCGCAGCGAGTCGAGTCGCGGCAAGGAAAGAGAGGGTATGGGATACGTAGATAGAGAGGCACGAGCCGCGTCGGAGGCATCCATTGAATTAGCCTCGTTCCCCGTGGCTACGGCCCTGAAGCCCCGCCGCCCTTGTTCGCCACGTTCAAACGTTCCGCCGCGTGCCGCGATATAACTGAGTACCGACACCTATACAGGACGTTCCAAAATTGCCGATTTTCTCAAATAATATTATAAGATATACGAAAAGTTAAAATTCGATCAGTGTACGAGAGTGTCCTAAGTAGACGAATGATGCATCGGCACTAGGATGTACCTATCAAACCTTTCATTTCAATACTTTGTAATCAATTCAATTTAATACTTTTTGTGATATTGGAAATGGTACGGATACTTTAACGCCATTATTATTATCATCGTTATGTTCATTGCTTTTATATTTTTTTGTAGAAAATTATTTATAAATAATTCTCTTAGGTTCATTTTTGAAGGAATCAAAAGAGGGACTAGCAAGGGAATTAAGGATACAGGACTAGTCTCTACGGGCACGCCTACCATGCCGATCCTTTCATCAGTGCACTTTACGAGCAATCATAATTTGTCCGCATACCGCATCGTAAAACGCCTTTAATTTTTCATATTTGCCCTCAACACGACCGTGGCGGTATAGAACTATACGTTAGTACATAGCGCACCCATTATTACCAGTTAACTCGATACTTCAAGTAGCTAGTATTGATCATTTCTACCGGTATTTGTCACGCGGACATTTTTCTAATTGTCAACTTGAATGGCTGCTTATCCGTAAATCATACATTGAAATCTTTCTAAATTTCGTGACGAAAAATTATAGGGCCAATTATTTTGAAAAAGAAAATTTACTCCACACACGACTTTCTTAATAATGCGTACATTTTAGATTTCTTTATCTCTTTAATTTATTTCTCTGTGAAATCTTATCCAAATTAATGTTTGGATTCCCAACGTGTATGAATGAAGAGATATCGGTATTTCAACGCTGAGACACCAATATTATTCATCTCAGTCCGTCTGCCGACACCTGCAATTTAGAGAAAGTGCGCGAAACACCTGAAACGCTCTTTACGCACGCATCACCCCCGCGCGCTCGTATCGTCCAAAACACCCTGTAAAGTGGCGGCGATATACAACCGCAAATATAGGTCCGCTCGCGCATTCTATACGGTGCGATCAGTTTAGCGCATTCGTGTATGCTGAACGTGCGAGAATTGCGCACGAGTCGGTAGGGTGAGTCGGCGGTGCGAAGGGGGTGCCACGTATTCGTTTCGTTCATTTCGCCGCGCCGCCAATCAGCCGACTGATCGCCCGACCGAGGTCACGTCGGGGGCGAGCTGCGGGGGATGCTGCGGGACAGCGTGCAAGCGGCAGTCCCGAATGGGGCGGGGGTGGCTCGGTCCGGCTGGCAAACGGATCGCGGCGCGCGAGCCCCCGAAACTCGATTACTCGTGCCACGCCACTCTAAACGGCGTTACCCACGTGCGCGACGACCGGGATCCAGTGGCGTCACGTGGGCGGAACACATTAGTTCGCTTCTGTTCCGTTCGGATCGGATCGGATCGGATCGGACAGACGGGCGGACGAGGGGATGGACGGATGGACGAATGGACGGATGGACGAATGGACGGATGGACGAATGGACGGATGAACGGACGGACGGACGGTGCAGCGTTTCACGAAGTCCGGAGAAGTTTCGATTTAATCTCGAGACTCCTCCGCCTGCCCTCATGTCGGAGATCGTCATGAAGTTTCCCGACGGGTTACCTTTGATTATGCCGGCGAAAGCGTTTGCCTCTCTCTAGCTCACGCATGGCAATGACGACGACCATCGCTAAGTTTCGCGTAATTACGGGGATAATTTCAGGGTCGGTTACGGAGTTCACTAACTGCGGTTAGTGATACCCTGCCTGGAGGTGGTAGAAGAGAATACAGTTAACGGTCAGCATTATACCTGATCCTAAACTAACTCGTTCAAAAGATTTAATATTTTTTTCATCGCGTTATTTTTCTTATTTAAAAACATAATTGCAAATAGGCTAAAAGCCCGAATATTTGGAAAGTAATTCCAGTATTGAATCGGAATGACTGAGACATAAAAATTTGACTTTTAATAACTAAAAATTATTATTTTTCATGCTTCTCATTTTATATCCTCATTGTTTTACTATGTGTACGCATATTTTTGCAGATTAACAAATTAAACGTATTCCTATGAAAAAAATCGAACTTGTATTCCCACACAAGTCTTTACCTTGCAACCGCACTTTAAGTTAGATTCTGGTTACACCTAAAAACGGGACGATGGCCTTTAACGGCGGGTTAACGTCTCTCTTTCTCTCGAAGACGCCGGCCTGTCGTATGAAGCTGTCGACGTGATTTCCGCCACGCCTTCGCGCTCATCTCGGCACCGCCATCGCTTTTTCCTAGGTTACCCTCCTCACCCTTCTTTCTCAACATCTTCGCCGTCGTCGCCGTCGTCGAAGTGGCCGTCGCCCAGACATACTCGCTGGCTGGCTGGGCTGGTTGGCTGGGAATGATGGATACCGCCTGTTTTTCGTTCGTTTCAGCGGGCGGCCGCTCTCGCCAGGAGCTCTCTCCTTTATCCCGCCGCGTTAGCGAGGCTTTCCGCTGATCCTGGAAGCACGAACCGCTCGAAATCGTCCGGAGGTGGAGTCAACACCCCGTGTTGCCTCGCTTTTTCTCCCCTGCCTGCCACCTGTCTCTCGCTCCCTCGCTCTACGCCGTCTCGTTTCCTCTTTTCATCGCCACCTCTCGCCGTCTCCCTTTGCCACCCTGCCTCTCTCTTTCCTTCTCCCTCCTTCTCTCTCTCACTCTCGCTCTCCGCTTGTCGTGCTCTCTTGCTCGCTCCCGCGCACACGGAATCGCCTCGTTTCCTCGCTACGGGGTAGATATGTATGCGCGCTCGCGTAATAGCCTCGTTCCTGCCGTGCTCGATGGTAGATACGTGCCGCGTCGCGCCAGCCGAACGCCGCTCCAAGAGTTCAAGCCCGCGCGATAAACGGTGCCGTCGTAGCACCGCGCGGGGGCCGTGAGCCACGCCGAGCCACGCCGAACCCGCCGTGGTATCGCGCTGCGCCACGCCGCTTTGAGCCACGCCACGCTGTGCCACGCCGCGCCGCGCCGCGCCGCGCACAGCCGGGATATTCCGCGCCGCGACGGCACCGTGGTACAGGCGTTAGCAAAAAGACGACGAGACCGCCGAGCAAGCCGAGAGAGAGAGAGAGAGAGAGAGAGAGAGAGAGAGAGAGAGAGAGAGAGAGAGAGAGAAAGAGAGAGACCGGCCTTTTCCGTCCGTATGTTCCGCCGATCGGAAATCGAAGCGGGATCGAGCCGCCGGGATACCGACGAGATATAGAAGATCCAACGTCAATTAATATCCGCCGTGCGTAATTCGATGGTAATGAAACGGCGCGAGGCTTTCGTTACCGACGACGCGTGGGCTTTGTTTGGGATTTATTATTTATCGTGATAGTTTCTAGGGGTAGGCGCTTTAGAATACTTTGTGGGAACGGTTGATATAGACATTTAGATGAAAAGACCGAAATACAGTTGCCTCTCCACAGTCATGAAAACATTGTGAAAGTGTCTATCTTATCTCAAACTGATGAACTTTGCATGTTTTAACGTTATTTTTCTAATATGGGTAACATGGTGAATCGTAGTGTGTATCGCTCTTTGCTGCAAAATTTTCAGCTCCCACGCAAAAAGATAAACATTGGGCATTTTTTTTGACGCAACGTTCAGTGACTCCGTGCGAATAGACGACCAATTTTAGCGATTCAAAATCGAAAACATTTATTCTATCGCGCAGCTATGAAAATAACGAACGGAAACGGTGGAAAGTACCAAATTCATCAAATTACCTGACTAATGGCTATCATCGCCAGAAATAGTTCGGAAAAAAAAAAACCGTTTGCGGCGAGGCGGATTAAAAAATGAAACTTATTTCTCTCAAAAAGAAAGGTCCTTCCCCCTTCATTTCCAGGCGCATTGTAGTATTCGTCGTCGATTCTCTTCCACTCGCGGAAGTCAGCGTCGGTCAAGCGTCAAAGAGCAGCCAAGCGTCTTTTGGCACGACCTGTAAGCGGTCTCAAGCGATGCTCGCACCCGCGGAACTATCGAAAGGCGAAGGAAGAGAAGGGAGACTGCGGTAGACGTGAGGCGAAGAAAGAGGAAGGAGGAGGCGAGAGCGTGAGCGAGAGACGGGAACAGAGCGGGAGCCGCTGCTCGGTTATTTATCACGCGCCGCGCGCGGTTCGCCGATCGTATCCACCCGTCTCCTCTCGCTCTCTCATTCTGCCTCTCTTCGTCTGCTGACCGATCCTCACACCCCTTTTCCCTCGCTGGCACACGGAGAGAGCCTTCGTCCCACGGCGATCCGGTCGTCCGAGAGCCCCATTGCGACGAGGGACCAGGAGAGACTCGTTACGAGCGTCCCAGTGTCCCTCTTCCCCCGAAGTCTCCCCATACTCTTTTCCTCAACCCTCGAGCCGTGTCGCGTCGTTCTCTCTACCTTCTTCTTCGTACTTTCTCACTGCTTCTCTCCCTCTCCCCCCCTCTCTCTCTCTCTCTTCTTCCCCATGTCGCCCGTGCTTCTTTCTCGTATAACTCCCCGGAGGGATCGAGTCCTCTCGCCTCTCGCGCCAAGCACGTATGTATACATAGCGGATACATGCGAGCACGTATATAGTCACGTGCGCACGGACGTGCGCGCGTTCTCGAGGATATGGAGCGGGTGAAGGCGGGAAGGGGAGAAACGCTCGTGCGGGAAGAGCGCAGCTATTCGAGTCTCACGCCGGATATTCGCGAGCACGACCACCGCCGGCGACGTACTTTTATGCTTTTTCTTTTTTCCCGTCTTTTTCATTTTGTTTCGTTCCGTTCTTATTCCGCTGGACTCGCGCGCGATGCGAAGCCGCGCTCTCCGGGTGTTTTTGGGCTAAGTTGTGCAATAAGAAAGCGCGGGCGCGCTTGTGTGCCACCGGAAAAAATTAAGTAATTGGTCCAGGTTTCAGAATTTACGCAGTTTAAACTGCGTATCCTGCTGTCATTATGTATTTCAATAAAAATATTCTCTTCACGGATGGAGAATAAATCTGTCAGGAAAATATAAAATTTCTAATGTCTAAAAGTAACGTTTATATATTTTGACTAGATTCGCAGTCCCTTACTTTTTCAAACTTAAGTAATATCAGTAAAATATCGCGTTTCTAACTGCAAACGGGTTGCATCTTGGTTCACCGTTCACGTGGTGCACTCTTGATCCCGATATTTCCCGACGTTCACCGGATCGTTATTAAGGCGACGCCGAGCCTCATCGGAAAATAATTATCATGGAAGGGGTGCCTGCTTTCGATCGTCTCCCCGGGTTTTTTTTTTCTTTTCCTCTCGTTTTCTTCGCCTGCTGCGAGGCTGAAGGAAAAAAAATCGAAGCTCCGCTCGTCGACGGAAGATCCAGGAAAAAAGAATGCCCTTCAGGCAGTCGGGGGTGGAATTCTCGCCCTGTGCTTAATGCTGCACGGAAGCATGATGGTTGGCGATTGGAATTAACGACTTGGCGACCGTATTGATTATTCGTTTCCCTTGGAGCCTTCTTATCTTATCCTTTCCCGCCTACTTTTTCGCTTCCTCCCCGCCCCCCGTACCGCATTCCCCCCTTCTACTCGTCGAGTTTGATGATCCTTCGTTTGTTTCCGCGAGACTAACAGCCTCTTTCCAGGCGAGAATGCTGCAACCATAGTCCTGTCTTAATCTTTCCGTTCGAATCATCCCCGGTTGCATCCTCACCCCGCACCCTTCGTCTTCATCTTTATATTCCGGCTTAAAGGATTCGACCATTCTTCCCTTGCTCGCGCACCGTCTAGCCCTTTCTTACGAATCCATTCTTTCTTCTTTCGCTTTTATTTGCCGGTCCGCGTAAAGCGACCGATCTGCTGGTAGGCGATTGCGACCGACAATGTCCTCGGGGAAGCAAGTTCTGGCTGAAAAAGTTTTCATCTTCATATTTCTTCACTCTTCATTCGAATTTTTACATGTCTGTTAATCTTACATTTCTAAATGCAATTACATTTTTGCGGCTAATATAAAAAAAACTTTTTGTCTTATTCAATGGGAGACATTTTTCATTATTTTTCTCTTCCCCCAAGAAAACTTGCTTTACTTGCATGTGTTTGCAGTACGGTATCGCACAAATGTCTACTATCAATATAATGACCGCTGGTACCGTTAAGATCCGAGTCAACCTTAAAAAAGAGAAAAATCGAAAATCCATCCGTACATTATGGTCGTGCTAGCCAATAATTCCTACGGGACTATATTCGCTCTATCGAGACGACGAGGGCGACACGGAGAAATGGAAGGTAAGATTATTCTTGGAAAAGGATCGCGGCGAGGTAGGACGGATGAGCCGGGTCGCTCCTCCGGTCGTTATCAGAGAGGAACTTGCTCATCGTTCTCCCGGGCACTTAACCGGCTACCACTTGCCGAAGGAAAAAAGGTCGGGGATAGAGAAAAATGGACGAGACGAGCGGAAGGTTTGGTCCGGTCGGCCGGAGCCTGAGCTCCCGATATCCTGCGCGCGGCTCGGCATTCGTCTTCGTCATTCTGGAAAGGAAGGATCTCGAGAGCCAAGATCCTACAGTGCAACCAAACGTGTGAGAATATTTCTCGTCCCCGCGTTTCTCTTACATTTTGTATAAAAAAGAGGCAACAATCTTGAGATATTTTTATGACGCTCAAATTAAAACTCTATGGAAATGTTTCAAAAGATGTAAACGATTCTTGTTTAGAATTTATTGGATGATAAAATTCTATAAATATTTTTTTATTTTAAATTTAACGAAACATTATGTCATTTTCTCATAAAAACTACCGGAAAGAAAGACACTTAAAAAATAAAGAGTAAAGTTAGGAAGTAAAACAAATTCGACGAAACAATATCGGTTGTTCTTCGCGACATCGATACAGTTTCGTGTAACCGCGAAATTCTTGACACGTTTACGTAATTCTACGAGTACACAGACAGCGTCTTATGCGAAATCGAAGGACCGTCGCGGGAAGGCGCGCTCGTTCCCGGGAATTTCCGTCGCAGAATCTCGCAAAGGTCGACTCGGAGTTGTCGCCTCGCTGAGGGAGCAGAAACGAGCTGACGCCGTGTGCAGGCAAATCCCCCGCAGGATCCTTAATCAGGCCTGACGCCTCACCGGCACGTAATACGGGATAGAAGCTTCAGCCCCGTTTCCTATCCTCTAACCATCCGCGCTCGAACGAGCCTAATCTCGCCTGTCGGTCGGCTACGAAATTCTTTGAATCGCGAAATCGGTTCTCTTCTAAATTATTAGAAAACATTTCCGGTTAATGGCATGTTTAAACAAAATACCGTGACTGCTATACGATATAAAAAATTCTCATATGTTTATTTACTCATTTATTGACAAGAAGAAAAGATAATTTAAAAAAAAGAATAAAAACTATAAATATATATAATATAAATAATTAAAAAGAAAAAAGAGATCGTAATGATAAGAATAATAATATAAATCTTAAATAATCATAGCAATAAATGAAAAAAAGAGTTAATTAATATAAAATAGAAGAGACAAACCCAAGAGATTGTTTATATTTTTATAAAAAATCGAATTAATTTTATCTTTGAGAGTATAGTATAGTATAGTATAGTATAT
>VBVR01002126.1:0-24812 GCA_011638315.1 Tetramorium parvispinum
TATTAAATGAAACTATAAAATATTGAAGAGGTACGATTTAGGAGACCGGTACGCATTCAGCAACTCTCCCCTACATATCATCATTTTATCGATTAAACTTTAGACTACTTGTAATTCATATCAGAAATCAGAATTCTATTTATAATTTTGCTGTAACATGAAGACTGTATAAAGAATCAAAATGCAAACGTATAATAAAATGCATATAAAATATAAATAGAATTCTGTCTAAAAAAATCTATCTGAAAAATACATGGATACAATATTTTACATGAGTGCATTTTTCTTGATTTATCATCTATATTTCTCGCATCTATATCACATGATTACAAAATCGTAAATAGAATTTTATCTTGATTTCTGAATTTTAAATAGTCTGGAAACTTTATATGCGGCCGATTTTATGATGACAATAAAATGGATTTCTATACTGAAAAAGTTGATAGGATTTATTAAATTAGCTCAGATCGATGGTCCTGGAAAATTACTTTAACATTGCGGTGTGCTATTATCTAATTCATTTAAATTCGTTCAAGATCATATCTATGAAACACGAAAGAAAACGTCAATGAAGAAATAATTAAGCCTTCAAATGGAATCGTGAAAGTCTGTTTTTTTTTATCGCGGTAATGAGAAGTTTGGTGATTAAAGAAAATGTCCTAGATGCAATTAGTGAGAAAGCATTTTCTCGTGCTCCAGTTGATGAAATAAAACGCCGCCCGATGCACTCGGTTTAAACAATTTGCTTTAATCGCACTTATTTGCCCCTCTCCATGAGATAATAATCCACTTGCATTAATCGAGAAGCGTCGACGAGACGCAGGTAGCGCGTCTGGATCCGAAAGTTTTATTACCGGGATTAGGTCGAGCTCTCTATTTACTGCCAATTTACTCGTTTACTGCCAATTTTGTGGGAGACAATCGAGAGGCGTGGTTAAATTACACACGTTACGTTAAAACGCACCTGTCAGCCGGTAAAAATTTCAACAAACCTCGTACTCGTTATAAATATATACAAATATATTCTTTCACACGTATGTGGCTAGTCTATCAATATTGTATAGAATATCAATAATATTGTATAGAAATAAATTTATATTTCACTTTTCAATCTTTCTTCTTTAATTTTCGCTTTAAACGGAGATGAACGAAGACGTGCTGAACCAGATATATATATCTGCGATGCCATTTTACGATTTCATCAACATTATCTAATATCCTAATGCCCCCTCAAGTCACGGTGATAAGACTGCGGCAATATACCTCAAGTGTTTCGCGCCTGAAATTATCTTCGTTAACGGCGCGCTGCCACTTTTCCTCACGACGTGATAAAATTAACTTAAAACCGCTATTTCGAGGGAATAACGTTACCGTCACTGCACCCCGTTTTTCCCTCGCGCTCGCAAGGGGATGGTACTTAAAGTCGCAGATCCGTCGAGCGCCGAACGGCTTATCGGGCTATCGAGTGGGCTATCGAGGATTAACGGTCGTCCGGAAGTCACATTTGCATAGATTAACCGGAGCTGGTGGTGCATCCGTGTGCATGCACGTCCACATGCACGCACGTCGTGTATCTTTGCGGTCAACCCGTGCAAAACGAGATGATCATTAAATTAGCAACGCCCGTGTTCTAAAATTGATTTCCATCGTTTAAATTAGCACGCCTCATTGATGCATAATTTTGCAACAGGTGGAAATTGCATAAACAAATGCAGAACGTTGCCTTATGCTTGACGTACAGCGCTTTCATCTCTCTCTTCATACTTGGAATAAAGATAAAACAGAGATTGTGCTGTTGCTGCATTATCTATTTCTCTCTCTCTCTCTGCATTTTCACATATTTTGGTGAAATATGTAATTAATAATTTTACCTCTAAATTATCACAAATTAGATACGATTTCTATTTGTTTTCTCATACATAGAAGTTACTATTGGATGTAAGGGAACTTCGTAACAAGAACTAAGCACTAAAAGAGAAGGAAAGAAATGAAAGAGTTGGCAGAGAAACGAACCCATTACTGAATAACTCGATCTCTCTCTCCCGACGAACAAAGAGAAACCTTCAATGCAGAGAATCCGTACGGCTTGAAACACGAGGAAAAAGAGATGGGTGCATAAAAATATTTACGAAACTTTAATACTATCGAAGCACCTGCTTTTGGTTAGAATCCAGAATATTCTCCTGATTTCCACATTTTAGTCTCGATATCATTTATCTACATATATTAAAAACTGTTTGCTTCATCTGTCTGCAAAGGAATCATAATTTTTTTGTATACAAATTTGATAAAATATTTTGATACAATTTTTAAAGAGAGAATAATGATTTTTCAATATTATAGCATTTACGTTCATTTTTATTAAAATAAATTTTATGAGTTATCATTTTATTTTCAATTATCTGTTGAATATTATATAATACACCAACATATCTCATATTCAATGTGTAAATACTATTAAAATATATTGCGATAAAGTGAGATAATATAATATTGCAATATTCGATTCGGAGAGTTTCGCAATTTATAAAATAACACAATAAAGTGAAAAGTATTTATTTTTAAATATACATTGTAAGATCGCAGTGAATGTTTTTTTAAACTGATTTAACGTATTTGAAATCAGCTTGAAAATTCGTATCTAAGGCTATTCGAGAACGCATTAAAAAAGCTATCTGATTGGAAACGGGAACGCCTGATTGCTATGCATAGAGCTGTGCTTCAGACAGAAAACCACTTTGCTCGAATCGAGAAGCAAAAGTAACACATGCCACAGTGACACGAATATGACAACACGGCAACAGGTATGACGCGGGAGCACGTAGCTCAGCATACCTCGAGTCACGAACGGAAACAGAACGTGTGCCTTTACGGTGCAACGCGATACGCTCTGGATCGCCGTAAACGTCCGTTGCGTTATCATGCTTATTGATACACGATGTTTTACTACCGTTTGCCGGCAGGCGAACGAGAATGTTGTTGAAACGCGAGACGGATGCGGCTGGCAAGTCGACACGGCGCGAATTCCCATACAGAGAGAAGGAAATAAAATAATATCTCAAAATAAACTTGGCACCCCCCCCCCCTATCACGCGTTAGCTCCGAGGCTCAGGTGCACGTGCTGAAAGAATGATTTCTTCTGCCAATGAAATGGATCGAGAGATAAATCTCCGCGATAAATTTTGTTCAATTCATTCGTGTTTATCACGCGTCCATCCGCATAAACGATTTCGAAGAATTGAATAATAGAAATGTCAAACGCTCGAATTTCTTGAGAGAGAGAGAGAGAGAGAGAGAGGGGAGGGACGGAAAAGAGATGGGAGAGGGAGAAAGAGATACAAACTTAATCCATAAAGAATAAAATATGTAAAAAAAATATATATATTTAATCGTTTATCATAATAAACTATTTTCATTTCAATATATATCTTCATAAATCGACTCCATAAATCTTTAAATTAAAGAATCTAAAGAATTAAGATCAATACGTTCATGATATGAAATATTGTACTGACAATGCTAGTTGGACAAGAAAACAGCGATCGTTTATAAGCATTCAACGCAATTGATGCGACAGCACCATTTTCACTGGTGCGTGCGCAGATGTGGGTGCTGAGATAGACTTTCTGTAGAACGACACAACACATGTGAAGACAGGTATAAGACGCATTCGGCATCTAGGCATCCGGTCTAAGCTCTACAACGGTCTGAATAGAAGAGGTAATAATGTCGGTGTGCAACGTCACCGCATAAACGTTCGTAAGCACGTCGTGGGAGATACACGTGTGTTCATCTCATACACATGCTCGCACACAAACGCTGTTTGTGGAGATACACGCGCATACATATACGAAAGAGAGATAGAGGTAGAGAAAGAGAGAGAGAGATGGAACCCGGTCGGATACAGCGTTACATATGCATGCAACGGGGGAACAGCATTAAGGCCGTTCCCCACGGGTGGAGCTGCTAGACCTGAATGCATTTTGTGATTCCCTACGAGTTTCCTGCGGAGTCACGGACGGAGCTGGGCTCGTTTTCGTCTGCGACACCTCGCAACAACGACGGACATAGTACTCTTCGGGGACAACGTGTGCTTTGAAAGGGCATCCCGGCGATCTCTCTTCCGCAACAGTCGGACGACACGGCTTAAGGTGGTTCATCCTGTACCGGGATGACGCACCTGGATAGACATTTATCGAGCTTTGGAAGGAGAAGACGAGAAGAACCCAAATCCCTTTGATATCCAGGTCGGAAACTCCGAAACACAAAGAAAAACGCGATATTGTCGACAATGTAATAGTCAGGAACAATGAGTCTGTCTCTCTTTCTCTCTCTCTCTGTTTTCCATTGTAAATTTGAGAGGGAGAAATTTAATAAAAGTGAAATGAAAAAAAAAGCAAGAAAAATTTAGGGATTTTAACCTTATTCATTATTTCTCATACGCATTAGCTGAGAATTTCAGATTTTTATTCTTGAATATCAAATCATTCAATGATTGGTAAATTGTATTGTTCAAGATAATACACGATAGAGAATATTCCTTATCTGCGTCTGTTATCTGCAAACACATACGTCGTAAATGTCTAAGCCGACTAAAGCTTTATCCAAGGAGTGTTACTATTGTGTCAAGAATCTCGCGGAAGGCGTGTTCGTCTTCCTTGTATTCTCTCACATCTCCCTGTTCCAGGCGGTGCAAGAGACAGGGGGAAGAAACACACCCTCCGTTGAGCTGTTTATACACGTGTGTTTTCGTACATCGAAGCCTCGCTAGTACGACGATAGTTTTAAATATAAGCGACAGCATAAATTGTTATATTAGGATTTTCATTTGTACAAATAACTTGAAAAATAAATTAATGTATACCGCGATAATACGCTTATCTGTATACAGATTGATAAACCTTATCGCTTATTAGAGATGATCTTGCAATAAATTATTATTCGTTGATGTTGCAATAAATAAATGCGAACCAAATAAAATAGCAAATGCAAACTCAATATTTATACTCAAATATTCTACTGAAGATATTTTGACATGATTCATGAAAAATGGATTTTGAAAATAATTATTCTATTTTAAATTTAAGTCATATAATGACATGTATATTGTTAAATTCCTCTTCCATATATTCAATTAGTATTTTTAAATCTTTAAATAAATGTCGTTTTTTCAAGTTGTAATTATTCATTTTATTTGTTCCATCTACGTTTCTGGATTTTTCCGAGTTTTCTTAAATGTCGTTACTTCTCGCTTTAAAATCGCCTAAACAAATATCGGGCGAAATCGCAGCGAGCTGCAGCACTAGAGCTTTAATGCGGCGCGGCAGTTGGATTTTCCGAAAAGACCGACGTCGCTCGAAAACGAACCACTGGCGGAAGATTTGGTGTAACGCTTAAGATAAGCAAGAGTTATCGACGAGTGTATGTGTACGTGTGAGTACGTTGATGGCGCACATTTAGCCATATGTGGCAAAGCGACGAGCCCTTCTCGATATCGGACCATCGCGCCGTGGATTAGGAAAGCTACCTATTTCGAGTTACCTCGAAACAGCGATACGTTTCCGCGAAACGCACGGTTCTATCTGCGATCAATATCAACGGTAGGGGTATAACCGAGATATCGGTAAAATTTCCGTCGGTATCTTGTGCCGCTGCCTTATTTCATGGCAGACCCACGAGAATCGATCCAATTATCACGAACAAGAGATATCGCGATAGACAATAAAGACCAGCAGCGTGCAAGAGAACGCAGTTCAATAAAATGACGAAGTAAACTAGGAAGTAGACTAGGATAGTTATTGCCTTTCTCTTATTTATCGATATGATCGCTATCATAACTAGAAAACCAATATAATCGGAAATATTTCCCAATCTTTGTTATTTAATTTTTATACCAATTCGTTAATTTTAAATATGCTCCGTTTTCTATTACGGGAGCTTCATTACAGTATTTATCGATTTCAATCACGCGCGCGAGATAATCAAAGATCGTGGTGGAGATATAATCTCGTATATATTCGTGTGTAATTACTCGGAATGTCCCGCGATGATCCCTGCTGCATCGATTGGCATCGCATTACATCACGACGCCAGCTTCGCAATTTGCAGATTGCAAGTCACACTAGCTTTCAGACTGCTTCCTGTTTCGTGGTCGCGGAAACGTTTCCGCCGATAGGAACGCATCTAATTCCTCGCCTCATCCCTATCTTCGTGCCCTATTGCTTCTCCGCGAGCTCAATCGACTCACTTCCGCAGAATGAATAACGATCGTGCCACTACGTACTGATGCACCGGAGCAACAACATATTCATCCTTAATTCGGCAGAAAAGATTTTAGCCCGTAGCGAAATAACCGAAGACATTTGTCTAAATATTCTTCGTAGCCTTCTATCTTGTTTTATTTTCCTGTCTCGTATTTCTGTCCATAAATTCTTTTTCCAAAAGAAGAAAGAAGGGGCGGAGCAATTTATCGATACTGCGATATTATCGGAGTATCATAAATATCACTGGAATAAACAACAGTCTACTCTCGAGGAAAGTATATAGAAAGATATCTTCTTCGCGGGATGCCCAACAAAAAGGCGTCGCGCTCTAATTCTTGTTTAATAAGAGACGACAGGAGAGTTCTCGCCGAGATGGCCAGCCGTGTCTTTCATCTCTCGCTCTCGTCTTGAAGCGAATTGCTGCCGCAGTGCGAAACACTAAGCCGCTTTGATATCACTCGCGAGATCAGAAGAACTTTCGAGCGCGAAGTTCACACCAGCTTTTAAATTTTACACGAAATGAGTATCATTTCTTTTCTCTGAAAAATGAGTGCGCAAAAATTTGATATTTTGGAGCGCGTATGTAAAAAAATGTGAGTGGGGTTGTAAGCTGAACCGAACTAAGTTTACAATCTTGCGCTTTCGAAGCTAAGGCTAAAAACAGCTTTCCCGACAATCAAAAAGATTAATGGAGTAAATTAAACTCACTATAACAGCGAGATCTCTTAGTATAAGGGTCAATAATGAAAAAGAGAGAAAGTGCCAAAGAAACTTATTTTAGTTCATTGAAAAATAATAGTTATTAATATATAAAGATGAATCTAAGTGTTAAAGAATCGAGCAAAGGATCGAATTCAATCGTAGTAAATCGTAGTAAAAAATTTTGTTTTTGCCATCCTTTTCTGTAATTGATCCTCAATTGATATTTGACTCACTCGTTGATTCTATTCATTTGCTATTATTCTTATACATTAGTATAATTATAAATCCTTCAACTTGAACGCGAAAGTGGAGCACATGAGAAAACGCATTTCTCTTTCTCCTGATTAATGACATTTTCGCAAAGAGCGTTGCTCAATAGATATATTAGTCGGACAAAAATAACTTTGCGCATAGTTAACGATTTTTGCACAAACTTTAGCAATCGCGGGCATTAAACTTTTCCAACCATCAGCACGCCGAATTAGATTTTCAGAGAAACGAGTGGCATTGTGCTGAGTGAAGCGAGAGAACGAGAGGAGGAAAAAAGAGAGAGAAAGCGCGACCACGCATGTTGAAGTTTTCAAACAAACAGTGACAACCATATGCACCGTACTATGACTTTTTCATGAGATTCGCACATATGTATAATCCCGCAAAAATAGAACACATAAGTCGAGTATATATATGTATATAATATAAATCTACATACACAATATGTACACATATATACTTATACACACACACACACACACACACACATACACATACACATGCTCACACGATGTGAATACACATGGGTGTGTGAGCGTTGAAAAGCGAACTTATTTGCCGCTACATTTCCTCGCAATCGCAAAGAAGATTACTCGGGAAATGAATTTTGTTACGTGCGGATAACTACATGCGTGCTTAACAATATTTACACGAGAAGTCAAGGTGTTGGGGATTGCAAAACTTGGCCGGTATTGCTCGTGTCGGACTGCTACTGCTTTTGAGAGGAACGGAGCCGTTTTCGTCACCGTTTCGTTGTGTCATTGTACTCACGTGGCATGATGCAACGACAATGACGACGGTGCAAGAAGGACGCGACGCAAGAAGGACTGTCGACTTCAGTTTTATCAGTTGAAATCCACCGGGCGGCTTAAAAAGTTTTGATGTCACCGGCACAGTGACTCTCGGGAGAGCTGTCCCCGGAGAAAAGCGCTGATCGTGTGCCTTTCCATGCACTCTGTCGTCCCCCCCCCTCCCCGCCCTCGTCCCACGTAACGTACTTTCTGTCTTTCCGCTTTGTTCTCTTCCCTCCGCGCGACAAACGTAAATACAATAACAACTTTATGCCGTTCGTGTCATGTGCGCATCGCAGTTTCTTACTCACTGCACCAACGGCAGCGCGTTTTCTTTCAAAGAAGAAACTTCCCGACGCTTCTGTCAGCGACTATTTACTCGCGAACGCGTCTCGAGTGTCGCACCGTGTACGTACCTCATTATTGTCGCAAATTATATATTGCTCCCTAATAGCAAAGTCTATTGCAAAAGCTATTGCATTTTAAATGAAAATAGATTGTCGAAATTTTCGAAAAGTTGAGGTTATACAAATATTTTTCCCTCCCGAAAAATCGAAGATACAAATATTTTTCTCCATTTTCGTAGAGAGATTTAAAATAAAGCCGGCCGGGTTGATCAGCTTTATTTTAAACCGTGGTGTTAACGAGATACTCTAAACATAAACAAGCGTGAAAAAAGTCTACCTCAGTATTCAAATTTTTTATTCGAGAAATTGATAAAATGTAAATCAGATTATGCCAATCGACTTGGCTAACAGCGTTATTGTTTACTATTGTTTACTCGCACAATAGTGTGATAAATGCAATAATGCCATCGAACCAAATTAAAGGTAAATAACGATCGAAACGTTGAATTGTACAAATTGAAAGATAGAACGAAAAAACGTAAATCGCTAAATTTATTGATTAAAACTTCACGAACGTATTAAAAGAATCTTTTAATTATATTTTCAGAAAAAGCATAATTTGAAGTAAAAATTTCTGATATTATCATTCAATTAAGCTTCCATAATTTCAACTCTGCTAAGAAATCCGTTTTCATATAAATCTACGTATTCAGTCGCAAGTTTTAATCTCAACTGTCGATATATAATTTTTTTTACCTTCGTGATATTTTTGTATGAGTTCTTCGCAAATAGATTGCTACATCATATCTTTTCATTTGTACTCTCATGTTATTTTTATATATTCTTATATGTTTTACTCCTTTTTTATTTTTGACCATAAAAAATAAGTCATATTTCGAAATTCTATTTCATCTGTGTCATACCATTAGGAATATGAGATCGGAATATAATAATAAAAAAAAGAATTTAAACGTCCGCCAGAGAAACGACTTGACATTCTTATTTTGCCTTTTAAAATTAGTCATCGGGCTTGACAATGACTTCGGCCGCTCGTTTTCGTGAAAAAATTTCGGCGACTATTCGTATGAATGGTCGGACAGCTAAACGAGAAACGTTAATTCCCCTCGTGACAAATTCCCGACGAAGCCTTCGCAACGGCGAGAGGCGATGCGACGGTGGCGAATTCTCGCCCGAGTTTCATCGAATACGAATTGCACCGCTTCTATGAATTTTTTATGAAGCTTCGTCAGGGTACTACGTCAACAAACAGCGACGCGCGGAAATGATTTTGCTCGGTGGACTGTGGACGGAAGATTAATCGACCGATTTTTGCGGCAGACCGCATTGCTATGCCCTCCTTTTTATAGTGCATACGTCGCGCACATAGAAATGCCATTACCCGCATCGAGTTGAAACTAAAAAAAGCCGGTCTCAATCAAAATGGAACGAGACTCGTCGTCTCGACGTCATCTTGAAGGACTCCCAGAGTCCACGTATAACTGGTATTTACAAAATCTGGGTCGGGATGTTCGTTAGCACAACAAGTAGCTTATCGGTGGTTCGTGTAATCCGGCAGTTTACAGTGCATCGTAATCGCGTGGTTTATCGCTGGTTAGACTAATAGTACAGTTTATCGGAAAACCGAATAATCGTAGGATTTATCGGTACGCACCCAAATATCGTGCCCAACGGTTTATTGGACCTAAAATCATTGTGGCATGCCTGAACGGACACAAAGCTCGGAATGTATTTCGATAGAGCAGATAAAAAAGCATTAAAGCAAAAAGGTTTTGGTAAGGTAGGACTTATCGTTTTTTTGTATACGTTTTAATAATTTTCTATTATCATTGCACTGAGAGAAAAAAATATAGTTACTTTTGGCTTCAACCATAATTTTATAATATTTCTACCGATAATTATGATTAACATAATGATGCATATAGTTAATCATATTAAGTTAATCATATTTCTTATTAGAAATGTTATAAAATTATGACTGAGGCCAAAAGTAACTATATTTTTCTCTCGGCATGGAATGTTGCTATTTTTAATGTATTATATTGTAATATATCATAAGCATGATATATTATATATAATATATAATAAAATTATTATTATTATTAATTCTCGATAAGAAATAAAAATATATTTCGATACAATTTTGTGAAGAAAAGAGAGAAACAATAACTCGAATGCAGACTGAACACACAAGGTAAATTGAGATGCCACTTTCGGGAACTGTCCGACAATAAATGGTCACACACATGTTGAACGGCTAATTCACGGGGTACGGCCAAGAGAAGGCAGAAACGCGCCGCGGTAGCCGTATAGGTAATGCAGCGATCTCTTCATTTCCGGCTGCCAGGCCTGCCCCGATTTAATGCATTTCATCCAATTTCCGCCACCGCCGTTAAGAATCCAATCGTTGCCGGCATTCCATCCGACTAGTGACCCAGATATCGTTGCTTTTCCGCGCCGATGTACAAGTCACGTCCGAATCGTATCGCTCGCGAAGAGGACAGAAGCGAACGGACAAAACTCATGAACGAAAGCGTATGTAACGTTTGAAAAATTGAAAAGTCAAATTCGAAACTCATTCATAATAGATTTTCAATTGGGCAAGAGACTCGCATGCGCGATTGTAATTTTCATTTGGCAGTCGGCATTTCGAGCGTCAGAAGAACTTAAGCCATTATCGGTACGTACGAGGCTCGTGGGAAAAAAAAGGGGAGCTTCTGCAGCTCATCGATTTTCCACATCTCGATTATTTTCCGGGCTAATAACTGGGTCACTGAAATTTATGCCGCGAAGTACTGCCATTAGATCCAACTCTCCGCTTCGCCATTATTCTTAATGCGAAATCTTCCATTCTACAGAATAGGACGCGAAAGTCCTTGTGGCGCAACGAGACGCATCGGCGACTGCATCGCTGGCGCAACGTGTGATTTTTCGTTTACGTTCCGTTTATACATACTCCCGTGACCTACAAGCAAACTGATCACTTTGGCATTCAATCTGCCGAACAGACAATTCCCGTCCAATTCTGTGGACAATTTCGATGTACCAACATCGAGGTTTATTGACTTTGTCGATCCTATTCTCCGTTCACTTGCTTTATTCGTTATTTTTTTCTTTATCGATGACTGATAAATTGCGAATGGTTTAATTCAGTGTATTAATTAATAGGTGGAGAAAATATATTCTTTTTCATTCATTTTCTTACACGAAAAATGCATTCGAGAATTTAAAAGATAATTATGAATTTCTTACGGACAGAAATGTAGACATAAGATATCTTTCGACAATAAATTGCATTTGTAAAGTATTTAAAGATTATTGAAAGCCTTATATAAAATGGTTAATTAAAACGTATTTCGATCATGTTTGTAAAAGGTACAATTCATTGTGCGTTTAATCTGTTCTCCGAAATAAATGTACGAATGAATTTTCGCCTCGTTAATAAGTTACAAAAATGTATTTAAGAAGAAATGTATTTAAGATCTCATAACTCGCGGACCCGAGAAATAACGTCGAAAGAGATAAACATGGAGCATCCTATTTTGTATAAGATATCGCTCTGAGAGTCGTAAAAGGGATATATCCTACGAGAATAGCTATGTGTTTCTCCGGGTTTATATAAATGCGTACGGCAGCGGAAAGATGTTAACGCCGGCCGGTACTCCAAACTCGAATTTACACGGTTCCCTTTTCACATTTACGCCAGAATGAATCGCCCAGGATTAAAAAAAAAGAAAATTATGCAAATAATCTTTCTGCAGGAAAAGTCGTTACACAATGCTAACAAGTGCTAGTGTAATAAAACACGCTAGTGTAATAAAACACGCTAGTGTAATAAAAATAAAAATCTAAACAATTATAGTTCTCGTAAAAATGGATTGTAAAATGGATTTATGAAACTGCACCTGACTTATATTGGATAGCCAATATGATTTAGGTACTTGTTATAATACTCGCGACGCGTATCATTTCCTATGCTAACTTATTCGATCTTATATAGCATTCGCTTGGAATGACATCTGGGATGATGGATATAGCTGCCTGTATCTTGACGATACCGCGCGCTGCCAAAGTTGCAACGTATTCGAGAACGTTCGTCTCCGCGCGTTTCATCTCGTCGATATCAAGAATCCGATCGTTCAGCGATGTCCTTCGAGAGAACATATCCCTCTCGAGTCTCCCCGTCCACACGATATACACGTCCCTTCCTACGTACGTGGCATTTCGCCGCTCCGGCTCGTCGAATTCCCGTAATACCGCCCGACGAGATTCCGAAACTCACGCAAGTCAAATTTGACCCGATAAACGAAAGCGACGTGATGTAAATCTGTTGGCGAAATTTCGACTGATTACGCGCCCAATGTGACTGCTAACTGGCCAATTAAATTGCTCACAATGCGGTATTAAAGCGCGCCTCGATTATCATTTCCCGCTAGTGCGCGGCTTAATTGATAATAAATTACCGAGACTAAAACAGCTCGCGTTGACGCAACTGCTATTTCAATTACAAAATAGCCACGCGCACAAAAACAACTTTGTAAGAATGAAAATACGTTTCTTCAGCTTACAAGTTCCAAAGTGCGAAGAGACTTCGCAGTTTTTCACTTCGCGTCCTGTACTTTGTCCTCATAATTCTGCACCCCGTTTGCAAATGCAAGATGGAATGTGCAAACTGGAAAGGAAGAGTAAACGGAACTCTTCAACGAATCTCAACGAAACTTTTCTCCTACTATAATTCCAACTTTACAAAACGTCAGGCTATCCATCGCGCGACGAGACTTTCTGCATTTTCTCGCAACCGCGTTCTACTGCGACAAGTCGGTATTTGGTTGGCTATTCAAAATTTGCTAGGTATATAATAGAATTTATTTTCGCCAAAAATTGAGACAATGCTTCTCTCTCTCTCTCCGAAAGATAAAAGGTTGGAAAATTAGAAAGCAATATAGTATTATAGCCATTTTTGTAATCTATCCGAACGTTAATTAAATGCACTTTCGCCTCTCGTCTTTGGTTTCTTTCTGCAATAAAATAGAAACGTCGTGCTCACAGAGGCCGAAAGATTCTAGTTACGCCACTGTCGAAACTTTCTCGAGCAATCTCGCGCGTAATGGTGCACTTATCGATGAGTCAATGGTTACCTCGCGATCAATCCCCACCGATGGATTTTCCTTAATTACGGTGAAACTCAAAGTAAGAACGGGCGAGCGTTACTCGCGAATATCATTCCAGCATGAACGCGGCTTTTCCTTCGCGTATTTCCCTTAATTGACGATTAGAAAGTCGAAGCGGGACGCTTCCATTTCATCCACCTCCGATCTCCCATTTCGACGGGCGATATTCGTAAATTCACGCGCGGGATAGTAATGACAGGCCATTTGGCTGTCCTAATGACATTCAATCGCATTCGGCGAAGAGCTTTATTACATGCCACTGCGCCTAACGACATAATCATACGTCGTATAATAGCCTGTCGTGATTGACGATGGGGACAAACGGGACAGGAGCAAACGAAAGAACTCGATCCCGAATTCGACGCTGCGGCGCAAAATAACACGCTCCGATTTGGCGTGCCGCGGATACTGCGCCACCAAAATGTTGCGCCAATTTTGTTCGCAATATTGATTTGTAACGTGTACGAAAATTTAATTGGCGATACCGACGATTAGCGGGTTGCAGTCATCAATTAGGTTGAGTTTAGGCTTGATTACGTACGTCACTAATTAATCTGTCAATTGCGGGAGAAGTTCCGCATCGGCAACTTCCGTAACTACGTTCAAAATCGAGAGAGTGGTTAATGATGTTAACCGCTGCTGCTGCAACGCGGCGGCTGTAGCGCCAGTCGTGGCGTTAAGCAGTATAAACGATGTCGTTTATAAAATATTGTTTAGGACATTAGGCGATCAATCTATACGTCCAATATGTTTTTCCTATGCGTTCGCTTATTGTAACATATTTTTCCACGTTAATCCTCTCATCGATTTATTTTCTCAAGCCGTGACAAAAAACTGCGTTCGATAACGCAGACTGCTCGTTGTTAATATCGCGTAGTCATCTCGCAGTGACGCGCGATAATCGATTTAGCGGTTTCAATCAACCACAAAAAAAAAAAGCTTTCAACGACCGAACAGCCGCCGGCAACGAGATGGAAGCGACGGCGGGAAAGAAGCCGCGACGCGAAGCAAAGCGATTACGCGATTGTATGAGAGATAGTTAAAAAACAATCATCGTGCCAACCCGCGAGATCTCGTTTCGCGTGATAATACCGATCCATCTATCTCGCGACAACTCGTGCGTGATGAGACAACAGGGGCCGCGACCAGGACAGAAAAGCGAATGAGAGAGAGAGAGAGAGAGAGAAAGAAAGAGAGAGGAAGAGGGAGGGAGAGACGAGAACAGCAAGCTGATGGCTTTTCCATGCGCGTGCTAGCGCGAAGTGGCCGGACGGAGCGCGAAATGAACTTTGGAAAGCGGGAGATGGTCGCCCATGGTTGATGCGCAGAGCGGGAAAAGGAGAAATACGGCAGTCCGGCAATTTCCCGATGTAATAACAGGCCCTTGTTCGCGCGCGGAACGCCCGGGACTGGAGAACCCCGAGATATTGCTTTATTCACAGCGCGGTGAACGCCAGTGAGTTGCAAAGAGGCTTTGTTACTCGGCCGCTTCTTTACTCATCCGCCACTCACGAAAGCGAGGGAGAAGCGGAGGGATGTAGCCGTGCTTAACCCCGACATAACGGGCACAACGGGCGAAAACCAGCGACGACGATATCTAATATACAGGGCACGAGAGACATATTGAGCGTACCCGCTACCGTGTATCTGTTTTCTGCGGGTTATTGGAAACGACATGCTTCGCGCGAGATATCAATTCTTTTGGAAGAGCTACGGGATCCGTCACTGAGTACCGTGTGCGGAATCAATAAAATAAGATACCTCTAAAGCAAATAGTTTCAAGCACAACAAAAAGGTAACTATGTCGCCTTTGTTTGTATATTAGATATACGCGTGATATGTAACACGAATATAAAATAATATATATTGTATATATATTATTATATTAAATAATATAATATAAAACATATTCTTTCGTACGTTACATATCTAATGAACAAGCTGTATGCCTCATGATTTTGACATTAGACTATGAGAAAAGTGCAAGTATCCCGTAATTGCGAGCCTAATCGGTCGCGTTATTCTTCTTGGAAGAAATAAACGCTGTCTGCATTTATCGCGCGGTGAAGTCATAGCGGAAAGTAATAAAGCAGCGCGGAAATGAAGATATCGAGTATAATAAAAGCCTCGGGTAGGAAGAACGGGAAGCTCGTTATTTAATAAGGTCGACGAAAATGAGAATCTGATTGTCCACCCGGGGGGCGCGTAATTGCAGCCGATAAAAGATGCAACAAAACTGCGGCATTTCGCAGAAGCTCCGCTTTTGATATCTAACAATATCAAGAGGCACCTTTTTGTCTCCTGCGCGCAGACACGAGATAACACCCACAATGTATCACGATGCGCTCGCCACTCACAGCTTCCTCATTTGCATATAGCGCACATGAACGTCGCGCACTGCGTCGCAACGCGGTCGTCTGACATATTGATATCTTGAAACTAGGACAGCGGGTTACTTAAAGTTGGGACTTTTAAAGCTGGAAAACTTCAAATGTGCTAAGTTAAATTAAACTAAATTAAATTACAGAACTATTGCGGCGAGGCGAAATATCTGTCTGCAATGACGTGTATTTATTTTTTTCAGGCGTTGCACGTTCTCCATTTGTATGTCATGAAAAATTTGTTTTTTTCTATTTTTGCGAGCGATATTATCTAAACTGTTGCACTCGCTGGTCCAATAAAAAAAAATGCCGTTACTCATTCCTAATTCGTTACACATAGCTTCACCATCAACATCTCTATCTAAGGCGAATTAAATTGAACAAAAATGGGAAGTTATCGGGGTGGTTGTATCCCACTGCAGGAACTTGTAAATAAAAAAGTCGGCCTGTTTTCAATTTCGAATTTCGAGTCAGATATCGGCAAAGAGGGTCACGATAGATTCTCGGCTACACGGTATTTTTTTCTCGGATGGAAATTCCCCTAGGAGGATGAATGAAGTGAAGGGGAGAAAGGGGCGCTTCAAGAAGATGAGGATGGAAACAAATCTCGCGGGACCGCAACGGCCGTAAAACAATCGATGGGATAGTTCCGGAGCGCGGATACGAGCGTCGCTAAAAGTTTTAAAACCCACGGAGGAGGCGTTTAAAGGGCGTCAGGCGCCTCGGTGATGAACAGCCCTGGTGGCAGATCGAGCGCTTCCAACGGTAACGACGACGCCGAGGACGACGAACGTGATCCTCCGTTTTTCCTCCGTTTTCCATGGCGTCGATTACCTTTGAGACTCGGTCGCGCGTAAACACGTTCTCGTCAAGCAGACGGCGTCTTAATTTCTTTACGACTGCAAAATTGCCGCCACCGTCCAATTATACGGATGGTGGACTTTAACGATGTTATAGCAGTCGAGAACTGCTCTATGAATGCGCGATGAATAGACGAAGACGTGCGGGACGCGGGGCAAATTGCTATCCGATCATTCAAGAGGAAAGTATCGCGACACCATTTATTATATACGCCGTGGAGCGATCTTGTTTACAATCTTCGAGCAATGATTTTATTTTACGATCTTTGAGCTACCTAAATTTGTACACGGTCTACATTAATGATACAATCTTATTTTTTTATGAAGCCCACTTGAAAAATGCAGAAATAAAAGAATGAAAGAGAGAGGAGAGATAGAAAGGAGAGAGAGTGTAAGATAGATCTACAAAAATATTATTCCACCCAATCTCATGAGAATTTCGTGCAAATACATTCTCGCCCTCATTTAGAATTCAGTTCACGAATTTCTCGCCACAGTTGCATTCGTATACGTATGCAAGGACGAGCACGCAGCTAACCCACGTAACGTAATTGCGTACGCGCAGAGTCGTCGGGGACGGGGTTAAAGAAAAATCGTCGCGAAGTTATCCGGGACTTGCCAGGGAGTCGACGGAAAGTTCTTAATTAATCCTATTAATTAGATACACCGTTGTCGTAGCACCTGACGACGCTTGAGACTCGACGAAAACTCGCGCGCTGCCTGAACTTATCGTACGGGTTATGAAGGGTCATCAGGGATAAAGCCAAATTTACACATCACCCCTTCCCAAGATCGAAAAGGCACAATGTTCTCGTGAAATAATTATCCATCCCGAGTGACTTGATACGGCGGCGCTGAAGATCAAACGGAAAGCTTTGAAAGCGAGATGTGTAAATAATGTAGCGTGACGTATCGCAAAGATCAATTTTGCATTCAGACGAGGTGCAATTTATTGGATCAGTTGGCGAGACTGATGTTGTTTGTAGGGAATAGTAAATCGCGTAAATTTGCTTCAAGTGTGCATGCGCGAGACTATTTCGGTGTTTTAAGAGATAACGGGATGTCGAGGGAAGAACTTGGCGAAAACACACTGAGAAATATGTGTAACGCTGACGGTTTATATGCCAGTAAAGCGATTAAAAACTGCGCGCGATAAACGGAAATTGCGCTCAACTCCCCCGGGGAGACGCTAGCCATTTACATTGGATTACGTATCGAGCAAATTTCCTAGGTAGCGTAGTTCTTTTAATATTCACTTAGATCGCAAAGTTCCAAAACCCGGAAGAAATGTATGACGTCTATCCTATTCAAAAAGTAATTACAGAATACCCTAAATAGCCTGTTAAGTAAGATAGTTCGACAACTTCATTATCTCTCACGGTTAATTAAGTGACAATTAATTTGTGAGATATAATTTGTCTCTCGACGGTCTCTCATCTTCTCTTTCTTCGAACACATTTTACAATATTTATATTTCTCGATTCTGAACCTAAACTTTTCATCGGTAAATTCGAAAGTTTCACTTTATTAAAATAATTGCTAAACGTAAAGCTAATAGAATTTTACAGTATTACTCATCCGGGAATTTAGAAAAGAAACTGTTTCTATATATTCATAGAGAATATGTTCGGAGCGCAGCGAAAGTGCATACGACAAGCGGGACACATAAAAAATTTCGTATATTTCGAGTATTTACATTCTTGAAATTACAGCGCGTATATTTGAAAGAATATTCCTTTCGCTTTCAATATACCTATAGTATATTAGGCACTATTTTATCTATCCTTGATATTCGAACAGATGCGATGAATAGAGCCACACTATCGACGAAGGCAAGATCGAAAAGCAGTTTCTTTGCTCTCCATCCCAGGTAGGAAGTCGCGGAGCACAGAGAAAGCCGATTCGTCGGCAGAAGGATTTCCGCGGAACGCAATTAAGTGGCGTAATGAGATTCCTATGACACCGACGGCGGCGGCGGCTTTTCAGCGCGCGCACGAAAACAACGCGGTACGCGGCTCTGCGGTGGTGGTTCCGCGCGAAATTCGGAGATGGCTCAAGTTAAATGAGCATTCCCACCGAGCGCGAGAAGAAGATCGAATGTCGTCCGTACGCCTAATTAAACTTCCGATCCCCTTTGGGCTTTCGAGTAACGAGACACGGCACGGCTTTGTTAACGCTTCGGCGGCGTCGCGCGAGATAAGCGAGATCACGCAAACCGGATCAGTGAGAGCGAGATATGGGTAGAGGATTTACAGTGATCGGTGGCACATCCGGAAACCGAAATCAACCCGCCGCGCCGTACGGGCAGGTGTTGCAACAGATGAGAGCGTCAGGCGAAGTCGCCCGACGAAAGAAAAGAAAAGAAAACAAGGTACAAACAGTGATGTACTATTTTCGGATGTGAAAAGAATCAATTCCGTATACGTTTTTACGGCAGATTTCCATTTTAAATACAGAGCAATGATATCTGAAACAATATTCCTCGTACATGGTTGATTTGTAATTTTCTGCAGGTAGTTAAGTATACGGGGAGGAGAAAGAATAACGAATCCGTCCCACGGGGCAAATACTCTCCGGCAGTCTAGCTTCAGCTCCGTAGCCGCCGTCCCGCCAGCATTAGACCGGTACAATTAAAATTTACGCGATTTAATCCAAGTGTCGTCCCGCCCACTCTCTCTCCATCTTTCGTATGCACGTATGCGCACACGTGTTCGTAACAATCTCGCGGTTGCATGCGCCGCGTGCTTCGCACCGATGGCAGGTGGCGGCGTACGAAACGGAAACGGAGCACTTAGGGCAAATATTAATGCGACCATTTGCATTTTAAACGAACTGCGGCTCGACGCCGCGCTGCCGCGGAGATTTTCAACCGCGCCAAGAAAGCGTTGGAGGGAAGGACATGCGCGACAAGAGAAAGAAAAAGGGGAAGGAAGGAGAACGAGAGAGATCTTCGTCCAGTCTATTCTCCGCGTATTTGCATATCCACGTTATTTCGCGAGATTAACTTTTATCTTCTGTTGGCAAGAGTGCCCGCCGGACGGCCACGACAAGGGAGAGAGAGAGAGAGAGAGAGAGAGAATCAGCGGCGATCCACCTCGGAAGTTGTTGATCGTAAGACTTTTACTTCACGCTGTAGAAACTGATTGCAAAAGTGCGATAAAGTTGCCGGGACGCGTACAGTCTCGGTGCCACGAGCAAAAGGTAAATCGCGGACTTCGTGATCTTCAACGAAGAGTTAATTGAATTTCAAATCCTCCTTTGAGAGAAAAATTATGTTGCTCGCCCTGCGTGTACTTTTAAAAAGGTACTATAACAAAAGTCTCGGTATACTTTGAAAGTGGAACGACAAATGTTCCATTCTGCAATGTGGATGTAGAACATCGGTGTCGAAAATGATGCATGAGACCCGCTTGTAATTTCTAGATTTTCAACATTAAACAACTTGGCCGCGAATTAAGAATTTCACTTGAAACTGGCGGAGGAGGTTTCTTCTGTTCTACGTGTCTGAAGTTTAATTCAGCGAGACCCCTCAATTTTCAGAATTAATTGACTCCGCAAATATATTTACGATTTAAGCTCCCGCAAAGGGGAGACACCAAATTAAAATGTAAATTACGTTACAATACAACGCTCTGTATATTCAAATGTACGAGGTATTAGTCCTCCTATTAGACTCCAATAATTCCTCGGATCGCTCAGGAATATAAATAGTATGGAGAATTGGCAGTCTCTTGGAATGCTCTAAGGTGAATGTAATGAAAAATACTACGTCGTAAAACAGTACTTAAGCACGTTTCATTATTTACACGGGTGTTCACGATACCATCGCCGTCGTCCCGAGTCTACGCCATTCGGAACGATCCATAAAGCGCGAAAGAATCGTATCTGGAATAAAGACGGTATTATCTCCGCGCGCATGGCAGAGTGCTCCCGCAGATACGCGAGCATTGCAAAAAGTTTAGGATTGTGATCCAGGCGAAAGGAAATATAGACGACTGTAAAGTTAGTAGAGAATTCGACGGTACACGTCCGCCGCATTTATCCCATTTATTGATACCGCGCACTCCTCGACGGTAAACGTAATCGTATAATTTCGAGTCTCACTCGTTTCGCAAACTTTTATTCCGCTGGTAATGTCTTTTTTCACGAACTCCCACGAAATTCGTCAAGAGTTTTAACGATCTAACGTACTTTTTTTAATCACTCCATTTTTACGAGCGGCGATGTCAAACTCTCTCGTACTCTCGATATCGATTTAGCCGCGCGATCGAACGCACTTCCGAAACAGTCATTCCATCAATTTATCACATGACGCGCGCAAAGAAGCACGGAAAAAGAAATACAACGAACAGCAGATGCTTCCGGTACGCGATGGAAATCAGAATCGGCCAATCGCACGAACCGAATGGCGTCATAAAATTTCATGTGCCACGGCGAGAGGATTCTCTTACGCATACGAAAGGGTCTTCGATCGGATATCGTACATTTTCCGCGGCTTGCCAAAGTGACTTGGAATGGAGCTCAGAAAAGTACTTAAATTCTTCACTGCGTGTTCGGGGATTTCACGTCTCTTTCAGATGGAAAATCGCTGATTAAGAATTTGTACACGAATTCCTTCAGTTTGCTTCTCTGCACGAAGTGAAAGAATACGCGGTAGATTCAAGATACGTTGCACAGTATCATGGCATCCAAGTTTAATATCTCTCTTGAGCGGAGCTCAAGTTATTTTTCCGAAAGACAGGGAAACAAGGCACTTGGGAGAGTCCATAAGAGACGACTGAAATTCGGATCCGACTCACGCAAGCTGTTATCTACCAGACCATCAGAGTCCTTTAAGTCAAGGAGCTTTATAGAGAAGCAACATTGATAATAAACAGTGCTAAACTGTCTCCGGGCGCTCTGTCCAAGCTCGTAAAAATAAAGATCGTATTTACAGGTTGAAATGTTCATTATCTCACGCGATATAAAGGGTTATTCTTTATTTACTCTCCAAATAAAATTTCACTTATGGAAGTTCGAATATTTTTTTAAGCACAACTATAATACATGAAACAAGAATAATGACATTACTGTAATTATATAATCGTAAAAACTTTTACATAACATTGAAGATCAATAATTTAATAAATATGAAATAAGAGGGATAATGATTCATAAGATGATAACTTCTTTTATGTCAAAACATGTTTACGTGTTTATCGACGACATTTGAAAATTACCATAATTGCGAAATCATCGATAAATAAAATCCTAGATAAATCATATTTATAGAGATAAATAAAGATGCTTTGCTAAATAAAGACAAAAAAGGAACGTATGAATAACGATTCAAATGACGATTAATTATGACAAATCGTAAATATAGTGCCTTTTGTCTTTCAAAGATATTTTAAAGGATATCGCATTTCCGGGTCTAATGTCACAAAGTAAAATCCTCGCAATTTTTATGAACAACAAGAAAATAAAAGCCAGAAGCGTCCTTTAATATTCTAGCTACGGATGCCTGGATTTCAAATATGAATGCATGCAAACGTGTATCTCCGCCGCCGGATATTCAAATCGCACGATATTGAATGCAGATTCGGCAGAAGATTATATTATTACGATTCGATGAGGTACACCTGCGCACCAAAGCCGATAAAACCAACTGTACAAATTAGTGCGTCCTCATTTCTTTATTCGCTTTAATATTATATAAAAAAACCTATATGTGTGCCCTAATAAACCCATACGTATTTTAAACATGTACGACATTTATTTTATTTAAAACATTTCTTAATTTTAGCATAATTCTCAATATCAATAATTTTAATATGTTAATTTGTATGATATTCAATAAAGTATGTATATCGCACATACAGATCGTATGACTGTCGATTTAAAGTAATTCTTCGCCCGATCGAACACATATGATTTATTCTCATTGCAAAACATATTAATTTTCATTCGATACGTATTTTAACTATCAATGCGGCAATAATCAAATTATCAAATTGATAACGGTCAATATAGTTATATAATCATTGATTAAATTTTTAATAAATTTTCGCATTGTATTATTATTATATAATTGAACGTAAATTTTGACCGATTGCAAGAGGAATTAGCACAAATAAATCAGAGTCTGTCAATCAAATGTAATCCGACGAGAAAGGGATCCGACTCTCCGCGCTCGGTGCCAGTTGAGACTGTAACAAATCGAACGTAAGGGAATGCGGGAAGGCGTCGCTTTGTCAAAGAGAGAGAGAATACAAAGAGAGAGAGAGAGAGAGAAAGACAGAGAGAACGCACGATCCTGTGTCGTGCACGAGAGACTGGCAGGAGAGTTTAGATGTTCGCCCGCGCTCCTTTTACCGTTCATCTCGCATGACGCGAACAGAGCGGGAAATAGGCTCCTAGTAAACGCAAATTAGATCTCGAAAACGTCTGCCGTACATGCGCACATGTCGATCAGATTGACTCCGCGGGGTACAAAGACGACAGCAAATTGAATTCCCGGATTGAATTCCGGCCAATTTCGACCTAATTTCCATAGCGGCGCGACGCGCCGCCACCTATAAGCCGATGGGAAATTTTCAACCGTCGTCTCGCGATCGTGCAGGTTTCTTTCCGAGTAGATACATGCCTCACATGCTCCGCGCGACACGGGTATTTGCGATGAAAGCGATATAACGAAAGCGGAGTATTGTCGGAATAGTCGATATCGCAATAAAGGAGAGCTCCATGCAGCGATATAAAAGCCTTCATATGTAACACACATATATATATATATATGTGTATATATGAATATGTACAGTAATCTAAGGAGCTGCTTGAATAGGATGGAACGAACGTATCGTACAAAATGGTAAGGATGATATTGATCGAAGACAAATTTTTCTATTTATGGATAGAGTTCAAAGAAAAAGAGAGGTGGCGCCCGATCCTCAATTTACCGTTAACAACGGGGAAATGTTCCATGAAGTATCACAAGCACGCGATGTATTTAATTGCACGATAAATGCGCTTGACGCACTCAAAAGTAAACAATCTTAGGCCTTGCCTTTTATTTCGCAAATTGCGTAACGTGATCGGAGCAGCGATTTGCTGATTGCGCACGTACGAGAATCTCGTAGGTAGAGAACCTAATAATGCGATGGTCAGTGAAATTGCGACCCAGTTAGGCTGCCTGACCCACTTGAGCGCGTCGTAATCACCGTCGGCGCACACGATACGGATTGATATTAGAGGTAAACACATCGCGCCGCCGGAAGTCTCCCATCGCGTTCGTGTTTGTCCAGGACACACCAGATTCGCGTTTAGTTGGCAGCCTTCGACAAAGGTTGCGAATTGCGGGGTTTTAGCGCATGCGGCGCAATTTCGTTTGATGGCCCGCGCGTATAGCTAAAGTTCCATTTGTGTAATGGGTAATTACTCGTAATGTCGTAACGTAAACGGACCCCTTTTCGCGTTTATTATAAAATCGCACACGTTGGTTCCACTTGGCGAACCGCGGATTAACAATTCGAGTACAATGCTTCGAATTATCCAGTGTGCCAAGTCTGCTGAGTAAATACAGTTATCACAATTAACTGGAAACTCCGAATCGCATCGCAGGTACGTACCTGCGGCCACGCATCAGGAGAGCGTCTCGAAATCTCCGAGCGAAGGAGAATGGACAAACACGTGCAGCTCGGAGAAGCCCGGAGATTTATTTTCGGTTCATCCCGACCTTCGAGGCTATTTTCGACACGCATGATAACCGGTTCCTCCTCTACAAGCGACACGCACACGATAAACATGAGTTGTATAGCGTGGCCGCCGGGTCACGATTGTGTCGTCGGAAAACAGACTGGCATAAGCGATTCACAGCTAATCCAGAGTAAGCTAATCCGGAGAATGAAATCATCACAAAAATTAATCATTCAATGTTCAAACCTCTATTAAGCTGGACCCCCCACCATCGCAAATCAAGTTCGCAATAGATCAAAAATTTAGTGCTATTTAGGTGCTAATTAAGTGCCCTAGTC
>VBVR01002127.1:0-12468 GCA_011638315.1 Tetramorium parvispinum
TCCTTCAATCCCCCCCCCCCGCACCTCCTCCCGCATCTTCTACCCGCTAACTCGCCGGATACTTCGGAGGATCAGCCGAGTGCCAAGTTTTCTTTCGCGGAGGGAAAAGAGATAATAGTTATGGTGCGTTATACGTCAGCGGTTCTCGGATCTTTCGTATCTTTACTCGAGCTCACCTTCTCTCCTCCCCTCAATCGTCCCCTTTGAAATTTTGATCGCATTCTGCTCGTCGACGAACACGCTGAACGCCCATTTGCTCATCGAATCGATATCGCGGTCCGCCGTTTGAAACTTCGGGCATCGCGCTTCGAATAATCTCGCGTGAGCTCGTTTTTACTGATGTGAGATCTCACTCGTCTACTTACGCCGAGTTTTTCACGCCGCTCGAGAATCGAGCCAAATAGCGTCGAATAGGATCTAAAAATAGGCTTGGATTAGTATTATTGCTCTAGCGAATAGAGTGACGGCTATAAATGAATACGGATCGTGTGGAGATTTTTTTTTTACCGGCCGTTCCACCCCGCGACGCGTCGGTGATGGATCGATCTAATTTTATGCGATATTCTATCTCGCAGCTCTTTTGCCAAGCATCTTATCGGGTAGGATAGGGTCTTTCGCTCGATTTTCACAGACGTGGACTTAAGGCGCTTGTACGAAAGGCGCCTCGCGATTTCTGAACTGCCGCAATAGCTGGACCGAGGTTTGTGTAAGCTTAGCGATCGTAACTCAGACGAGCGCGACTTTGGTAATAGCCCGATCGTCCTTGACCAAACAGATCTTCCTCCAAGTCTCCGCAAACTCCTCCTAATCTCGAAGGAACGATGGTCGAATGGATTCTCTCTTCTCTCTACCTCGAGTGCGGGTTATCAAGCAAGCTACTTGGGGACGTATTCAATATTAGCCAGGGGGATGTAATATAACCGTATAAACTTCGATATCCTCTTTCTCCCAACAAGAAACGCGAATATTACTTTGAAAACAAAGAGATGAATTTTCAACTTTATCGTGCTTCAAATGCAAGCTCTCCGCAAAAGTTAGTCCTTAATCATAAATTAATCCGTAGAAAAATTTTTCTTGGCAAAACTTACATTTTCAACGAGGCTTGCTCTCCTTGAAAAATGGCAGATTGATTTATTGTAATTAGAGTGGGAATCGAGAGAACGTAACGCAAGAAACTGCTCAATGAACATGCTTCGTTTTAATGAGCTTTCGCGTGTAACTACGATTGTTGAGATATTATATATTCACTCCAACTTATCGCGATCATATAATTTTTTTTCATGCTTAATTAATCGGCAATTACGAACAGCTTTACATTTTCTAGAACAAGTCGAGTGCAAACTACATCAGCAAACGTATTTTATCAGCAAACGACTCTTTTGCTGATATTCCGGATAATCGAAAATAAATTATATAATTTTTACTTTTAATGAATTGCACTCAATCTCGTTTAGCGACATAGCATGTAATATTGTTTGAACTGTGATCGAGTACTTCGCCGCGTTTATGTGCTGGATGCTAGAATTGTTTTGTATTGGCTCCGTAACAAAACAAGATTATGCCTCGAGTTCTTTGTTTTTACTTCCGTTTTTCTAGCCGACGAACCGGGAGTTTCGAGTTAACATCGATTCTCGTGGAATCGTTCCGCCATGTTGTCGATCCGACAACCCGGATACCCAAGGAGAAAAAAAAAATTGAATTTACGGATATTGCATCGGGGGGAAAGAGGCGAGGGAGATAAACGTAAGCGGATGGCTCATAATCGCGTAGATGGGACTTTATTCTTGGTCTTACTGCATTTACCGTGGCCGTAAACACGACCGAGAACAATGCGGACGCGCGGTCAAGTACCGTTGATGGAAATTTTTTATAATCTGTTGGATAAAGCCTGACAAAATTCTCCTTCCCCTCTCCCTTCTCCCGGACTAGGCACAAGCATTTTCCGATATCGCGTAATTATTTCCGTCACGCGGAACCGCCGGGAGAATTTTCGGTTGAAAGCAGTTTTCATACAAAATTTTTATCGGGCATCAACGATTAATCTTCGCAGAGGCGATAGAGGCCAAAGGATGGAAAAACGAGGTGGTACACCCGATAAGATACGCCGGGGAAGATGGTGTAAGGGAACTGAATGCGGGACAGAGTTTATCCCAATAGTAATATTTCTATTCCTTCGGTGTCCCGTTCGAGCATGGGATTTCACTCTCCCTTTTATTCCGGTTATTTCATATCTCGTCCTCTCATCCTCGTCTCTGCTTTCAGCCTGAGATAGGACTGACATAATTTTCCGAGATAGTACTCGGGGTCCCGTCCTCGCTGCTCTCTCCCTCCACCATAGCCCGCCACCTCCAGGGTTTCCTTTCCTTCCGCCTCCGAGTTCGCAAGGCCGCCACCGAGCTCCCTCTTTTTATATCCCACCCTCTTCCTTCCTCCCGGCTCTTTTTTCCTTTCTCCGGGCTGAAAGCAAAGGGATCGCGTAAGTCAGCCGATTCGAGGATCCACGCCTGTGCTGCCTTTTACTCCTTCTCCGTTTTCCTTCTATTCTCTGTCGTCTTTCTCAAGTCGAGAGTTCATGTACATCTTTTCGAGTCAATTACGCCTTTCTCCCGGCTGTCTCTTGTCTGTAAGTCAGAGAGAGAATGTCAAAGGCGTCCGCTTTTCCTAATGATCGCATTACGTCTCGTATTACTACAGACCAGTTGAGCAGAATCATGTATTTCGGATGATTACGAAAGGATTACCGGAGTATTCGGCCATCTTAATGCTGGGATAATCTGCTCGCTCGACGGAGTCGAATGGAATCGGAATCCCGGGTTCAAGTTGTCATCATCATCGAACGATTCATTGTTACGATGTCGCGGGATGTACTCACTGTTGCTTGATTAAGTTCCTGCACATCTACATTCGAAGGCCAGACAATTAAGGCTGTCCGCAATCACTGTACAATGGTCGATCAAGCTTGCCCGCATCTGTTACACAGCGGACTAGAACCGACTGTATTTATGTGCTTTGTTACTCATCGCGTATTATTTCAATGTTGAAGGAATTATTATAGCAAATATCAAAGTGCTGTATAAGTTTACTATTGTTAACTTTCATCAAAATAAACCTCAGCCTTCCTTGAATTTCTATAAATCATAATAAACTCATTATATTAACTTTGTTTTCTATGCATATTGTATTAATGTTATTAATTAAATAAATGTAATAATTAATAAAACTCTGAAGAAGTAGAGAAAGCTTTTACACACACACACACATATATATACATACCTACATTCACGAGAGCTATTCAATGAATAAGGTAACAAAATCTTTCATTTATGCCGAGCTTGATGCCTTGGTATATCGAACAAATACTTGAATAAATATGAAGATTTTGTGGAAAAATAATAGTGTGATAAAGTATAATACTGCACTGAAAAAAATTCTGGTTAAAAACGGACGAATCAGAAAGTTTTGTAGTATTGATCAAATATTTTGGTTATTGTAATAGAAATTCTGGTTATTATAATAGAACTCAATACTTTATAACTTATAATAACCAGAATATTTGATCAATCCTACAAAATTTTTCTCATTCGTTCTTTTTTAACTAGAATTTTTTTTTTTAGCGCGGTTGTAAATACAATCAGGTACGAATAAATATTTTTACTGCTTGACTGCTTTTGTTAATTTATTTATTGAACAGCTCTGGTACAATCAAGTGCGTAAACAAAATACAATGAATGAAAAAAAGATTCATAATATAACTTATTAACATCGTAATATGAAAGTGAGATTTTCCGTTTCTGTAATGCATGTACTATAATGAAATTCCATTTAAAAAAAAAGGACACTGTTGATCTTGTATCTCTTTTATTTCTCAGCGATAAAACTTAAATATTATAGTGTGTGTTTTCAAGAACGAAGCTGAGAAATGATCGTTTGCTCTCAACGAGTCAATTTCGCAGTTGACCTAGCGTTTTGCTGAGAGATACAAAGTAAAGTGGTAAAGAAACGTTCCGTTCGGCGCATTAAACCAACGGCCATTCACCGGTGTGACAATCGGTAATAAAATTCACGTAGGTACCGAAGTTTCGACGATCGCCGTGCATAACGGTTCACCCACATCGTAACATCGGCGATGCGGCTGTGCGAAGCGGCGCTTCCTCCGTTTCCGCCTTGTGGAATAGTAGAGCCTTTAGCTCTTTTCGGGGTACCGTACGACTTGACTTTTATCGAAAAGTGATATCGCCGCAGCAGCAGGTACTGCACTTTGAAAGAAAGAGTAAGTCAGAAAGCTCGTTGAAAGAGGGAAAGAAGGAAGTTGAGGAGAAAGTTGAACGTGAGCGCAAAAGTGATGAAAAAGAAAGGAGAAAAGGAAGAGGAGGAGTAAGGAGAAGAGAAGAAGAAGAAGCAGAGCCGAAGTTGAGACGGGAGAATTCGAGGAATACGCTTCGTTCGATCGTGATCAACTCTACGAACTTTTTAAAATCAGGATCCCGCGCGCAAGATGCGAAATCAGATGCCTCCCGCTGGCGGAATACTTGCCCTTGAGTCTACGAGGGCGTACGGAACTTGCTCCTTCTCCCTCGTTTTCTCTCCTATATTTGGGCATTCACTGCTGCTCCTCGTTGTCGTTTGCAGGCCGGGGACCAAGTACGTCGCGATTGTGCCGCGCCGGCCACTGAATTCAGCGACACGGAAAAGCCATTCTTCCATGAAAGGGACCCGAGTCGTTCACGTGGCCCCGTGGATGGCTGCTGTAATCCACCGTGTATTCGCATCGACGCTCGACGGCATGCACGACCCTTGAACATCTGTACTTACGACTCCTCGCTCCTGCATCTGTTCCGACTCCGAGGATTCGCTTAACCAAGAGTAACGACACTCGCGATGAATAGAATTACTAATAGCCACTTGAGGTTTTACGACACTCACTGTTTACGATTCTCGGTAGTCTGGTACAATCTGAAGAGTAATTGGTCCTCGATTTAAGACAGAATATTACTTGTTGGATGCGTATGCAGTGACTATTAGATTGATAATGTGTCAAATTATTCATGAAAACACAGGCATACAATAACGGTATCACCATTTATTGGGAGCTCTAGGCAGATCTCTCAAGTGTGGACACAAGGGAAATCATAAGATTTGAATTAGAGAAAGATAAATATAAATAAAAGCACCATGTGGATTTGATATTGCTACGTATAAAGTTGCGTATAAAATTAATAGAAAAAAACATATGTTTGCTAGTAATCTCAAGAGTATAAATTAAATCCGGAAAAATACATATAAATATATTTAATACATATTTAATGCACCTAAAGTCAACGTAGGTCTCCTTTACGCTCGCTGAAAAAATTCCGCAATAAATATTTATAAAGATCGGGATCCAAGTTTTGGAAATCTCACTTCATGAAAATACTTAATGTGAATGAATGTGATTCCGCTCGGCTTTCTCGCCTCTTGGTCGACAGTTTTTTTTTTTTATCGTATTCGCAATTATGCGAACACTTATCTTTCCTTTCGTTTGTAGTTTGCGATCGATGCGCTTGTCGTAAGTATGCACATCGAACTGCGCGTGGTCGACAAAGAAGACTACTATGAGCCTCGGCGAAGCAATAAACCTCCTTTGCTCCGTGCCAGCGTAACACGAGCCACTATCCGTTATTACGAAATACTTTACATACTCTCTCGATGTTTTTATTAACATACCACCCGAAACGGGCAAGAAACACTGCGGCGTATGCTTCACGCATGTGCGATCCGACATCGCCGATGAATTACGAGCGGGAATGCAAATGCATTCGTCCTTCGTCGGCAATTCCGAAGCACTCTTCGGTCGGTCCCCGTGGAGTTTTATCCGCCGTTTTATTGCGCGCGTCGTAGGAGCGTTTCGTACTAATCCGCTTACGGGCACGAATTTCAGAGCATATGATTCCGAAGCGACTGCATGCCATATGAGCGCATCCGTTCAATCTCCCGTAGAGCTTCCGTCGCTCGATGCTCGATCGAGTGCTCCCCATATGCGGTGCTCGGGGACACGCAACGATAGATACCGGGAGGTATTCCACGAATTTCTCGTTTTACGTTCCGCTATAATCTCAAAGAGAGTATCTCCGGGCGAGGTCTTCCTCGAGAGAGGCGACCAAGCCACCGTGAAAAGCGGTACTATCGAGAGACAAAACAAAGTTCATTCGGACGAGGGCAAATGGAGCGGCGGGGCCTGCGGATACTTGTCTCAAACAAGATCACGCGCTATGTAGACGCGGGGTAAGCACATCGAGGACAGAGATGGAGTCCTCTTCTTGCGCCCCTGCAAACCCAACGGCAGTGCACGAGCTGAGCAACGGACCACGGATATTTACATAAGAGTGGCTGCTCACGAGGCTTTATCCATGTTACCTGCGGGCGAGGGAAAGAGGCGGCATGAAAGGGAACTCTTGACAAGATCCGTCAGGCCTTATACAAAATGTAGAATCTCACCGAGCTGCGTTACAAAAAAAAAAAATTAAAAATGATGACGGTATTGAACCGCCCTGCCGCCGGGAATATTATACAAGATAAAGCGAAATGTTCTTCTTCAAAGCTACGCCGTGACATCGTAATATCAATTTGCAAATAATGTAATACGTATTTATTATGTTGCTAATACGCTGGCGTTTATATCCTGTCTTTATTTTGATTGATTTGGATTGGATTGATTTGGATTGGATTGGATTTGGAAAAACATATGTTGCGCGACGACATCGAATAAATAATATATGACTGTCTTTACATTTATTTAAAGCGGAAATAGAATTGCTCGGGGACAATAACTTTGCCGATTCAATATTTGTGCTTTGCTGTTGCCAAGAAAGAGGTATGGAAAGAAAAGGCGCAAGCGATATTTGGAACGGTACGACTGAGGGACGGCATCGTATACAAAATTTATAATTTCCCAATCTTATAACGTTTACTAGAAAATCAGAGATGTTGAACATCTTTTAAAATTCTCTTTTTAAAATGTGACGTTGGTTTTATTATACATGCCAGCATATTTTGTTTTGAAAATTTTTAAAGCAAAAGTTCTTAAGGAAATTCTCAATAATACATTATTTTTGTCTATCCACAATTAAATAACGTAATAAAATAAAAAAAACACGATAGATGAAAAATAAAAATAAAAGAAATAAATATTATTAATAAATAAAATAAACAAGAACCGTTACAAATGTAATCATTTTTATTGACGTAAACTCTAAGATTGTTACAATTAGTAATAGATTTCAAATACTTTTTAAATTAAGCACAATTATCGGATTGAAATAATAATAACATCTCGCTTCTAATAGGATTTATTTTCCAACATACTAGGATGATCCTTGATAATGCATATTTTAGTTTAAAATCCTCTTCCATCCTTAGACGAAAGCAGTGACGTTCAAACAGACGCACGCATATGCGCAGTTTTACCAATACTAGATTCCAAACATTTACATAAGCTCAGATCTTAGTAGTGTCGCGTCCGGATGTACTTACCAGTAGAAAAGAGAGAAAGGAAAGAGGGACGGCAGAGGGCCGCGCGAAGAAGGGAGCTAAGAAGGTGAGGATACGGGACGGTGGAGGGTTCGCGGAAAGATCCGCCAAGTCGTATACAAAATTCATAATCTCACGGCGTTATAATGTTTGCCCGGATAGCGCAGAGGTGTAGAGAGTTCTGGTATGCATAAAGTGCGGTGATGGCTTGGTATACGAGATCCTGGAAGAAGAGCGAAGACGGTGTAGGAGCCGCGGTGAGGGGCAGCGGTGGGATCGGCGGAGGGAAATATTATGACTCGAAGCAGCAGGAGACTGTAATGGATCGCCGTGAGCGGGCACACGGGCCACGGGCTGCATTCCCACTTTATAAATCACCACCTGTACTTAGGTACTGAAAAATCGGCTCCAGGGGAAAATGACGGCGGGGACTTAAAGGGAGAAAGAGACAGTGAGAGAGAGAGAGAGAGAGAGAGAGAGAGAGAGAGAAAGAGGGATGCGGGCGGTGGTGTGGAGGTGCAGCGGCGGGTTCTGATTTTTTCGCGGGCTCATCCTTTTCCCTGTAGAATAACGTGAAATAATAACGTACGAGGTTAAGGCAAGAATCTACGATCGCACACACACATACACACACACACACACACACACACACACACACACACATCGAAGCTGTAAAAATCAGATATTTTTGTTTGGGGTTTTCATGCGATTATGCGAAATGGCCGGAGATCTTCTCGACTTGACGTTTATCTTAATAGAATGTATCGAAGATTGTGAAAGAATTGTTTCGTTTGCTCTGCTTATCTTTTTTTCTTTCTATATTATTCTCCTGCTGGAAATTTATTCACCATATTTTGAAGAGAATAGAATTTAACATACATTATATCGTCGTAATTATAATATAAATTGTACGTAATCGATCCTCTGTCCACCCATCGGTTTTATTGAACTTGCTTTTGAAAACTTTTTTGTATAGTTGAACAACGAAATAGTCGGGCGAAGTTCTTTGACCGATACGTAAGCGCTATTGCTTCTTTGTTCAAGAAGTACCTTCGAGGTACTATACCGTTTTCTGACTCCCATAAAGGACGTTATACCGATCGGATTGATCACTTTTAACGGGAACCGTTCGTTCGACTCACTCTCTATTCGATCGTAAATCGTGGAACAATAGAGTATGTATACCTTCAGTGAAAGGTAAGAGAGAGAGAGAGAGAGAGAGAGAGAGAGAGAGAGTGAGAGGTGCGCGAGGCGAGATCTTTTGCCTGGTGGAACCATCGCCATTATTTGAAAGAGCTTTTAAGGCAAGCTCCCTTTTACATGATTAAGAACGTTCTTGCTTGGGCGCCTCTTACTTAGCGCAAAGTTCCTCGCGGACTTAAAGCGCTTAATCTTCTTTGCCAAATAGTAGCTCCTTGTACCGGCTGGATAATGGTGACTGCTTCATAATAACTTGGCGCCAGGGGTTTGGTGGCGACTGCCCATAGCTGGCGGAGTTCGTTACATCTTTTGCGCGCGAGTAATGACCGCATTAAATATATATTATTTAACAGTGCGGTTACATTCCAGCGGGAACAAGTTTATGGTATGCGGTAATTATATCCGTAATAAATGCGGGGGCTGGATGGTGTCTTTAATTACAGCTACTTCCTTGTGGCTCGTATTCGTTATCCGTTCGTAGCACCGTCCGCACCTCGATCCTCCAAATTATCCGTTATTACTCAGATTTCGCCAATCAATTTTTTCTGCGCATTCCGCATTACTACAGTACCCGTCTGTCATATCGATTGATTTTTGTTGTGGGAAAATGTACAATGTATTTTGAATACGCTTGCTATCTTGGGGGAGAAATGGATGACGACCGAGCGTCCGAGTGGGCTAACATCCAGGTTGAACACGAATAAAATTACCGACGGACGGATTGAGATTTCTGATGGATAGATACTCCGAGCAAATTGTGTTGACCCAAGCTCGCATTAACGGGGGAACACTAATTTCGACGGTGATTGCCAATTTACATGGATACGAGGTATGCCCGACCTGCGTGGCATAATCATGTTGTAAATATACAGTAAAGACTGTCGCGTAATAGTTGATACGAACCATTAAACGGTTGCTTTTCTAATTCCGAGAAAATACCTTCAATCGATTAATTGTCCTTCTACCTTGCAACGACGGTTTAATGTGCTGAAAATAATTTAAAGTTAAAAAGTAATTAAATGCAGATTTTATTATTTTACTTACTGTATGTTCTGTTACAAAGTAACAATAACAACAAAACTAATAAAGCATCGAAACTGAATCCGTAATTGCAAGTATGAATTTCTGTCGATATTTTATGTAAATTATTTTTCGAATTTAAATTTTTGCCAATGACAATATAATTTTGTTGATTTTACTAAATCTACGTAAACTTGTTACGAAATAAAACGGAATGTTGCATGCGTTATAATTATTACGTGCAATTAATTAACCGAGAATCGTACACTGTAATTGCTTACGACCATTCACTTCTTTCGCTACGTAAAGTGATGATATCACTTTTCGTAATTAATTAAATTACTAATTACAATGCGCAATAGGCAGGGGCCGTCGTGCAATTTTGAACGACGAACCGGAAATTTTGATTAATTCCCGAACTTTCCGCGATGAGGAGTCTCGTTTGTATTACACACGTGGGACGCGATCATTTATTTTGTTATCTCACATAGCATAGTTGAACCGGATGCGACTAGCGTAATTACAGAGGTAACTGTACGAAGAAATTAAATTAATTAGATCACCGACAATATGGTATTTACGAGGTACTAATAATAACGTACGCCCTATTCCGCTCTTTGCACTGTGCTACAATTACCTATACTCTTGTGAATCCATGTAGTTAGCGCCTGTCACGCACAATGATATCTAATGATAACAACGTTTACATCTCATTTATAACTATATACAAATATAACTAAATTACGAGTCTCAGCCGACATTGCCGTAAACACAAGCGGGCCGAAACGCATTTAACGCGTGCATCAAGCGCGTGCTGCCTGCATGTTGCAGCGTATGACGTTGCATTTTGACCGCGTAACATGAGCGATTGTTTCACAGATTGGCGGAACGCATGACTGAAAGTCTAGGCGCGAGTGGTGGCAAAATGTCTCCGAGTTAATCACGAGTGAAATTTCGTCGAGTGACGGAAAAGCAAGCGCCATTGAAATATTTCCTTAAAGTTGCACATTGCCTACGCTTACGTACGTGTACTTACGCACGTGTATTAAATACAAAGAAAACGATTAACAATAAAGAAATTTGTATTTAACTGTGCTGTAACGCGACTCGACCTCGGTATAATTGCGGACGAGCCGTGGCACGATTCAAACGCGAGCCGTCCGAGTGATACTGGAAGCCAGATACGTATTTCGCTCACGTATCGCGGTCTATTAGTTAATTATCCGACGCGACATAGGCTATCTTGATAGGATGCTGCGGCCGGATGCATCTCGCGCAGTACAATCTGCCGCGTAACGAGAGCCAGCCTGCCTGCGTGCACGCTACCTCGCGAATTGCAGAATTCAGCGAACGCCCAGCCCGGCGCGCTGTCAACAAACAACAAACAGGAAATTATACGATACCGGCGTGCGCGAAGGCACGCGCGATTTTAATCTGGTCTAACCACCTGGTGAACGAGACAAGAATAGTAAATAAAATATGCTCGATTTATCGACGTGCACCCTCACGTACAAATTTTCAGATTACTTTCTTCTTACTGTAAATAAGACTGAGGCCTAAATAATAACAAAGCAATGTATCTCTCGAACGCGCATCTTCATTTTTTAATTATTTTTATTGAGTGGAAATTTAAAATTATTGATACTTTTTAAATTTATTGATACTTTAATTCTCAAGTTGAGATATTATATTAAATTGAAACGGTAGGAAAGATGAAGGCCAACTATTATATACATATATGTATATACATATATGTATTTCATACATGCGGTTCTTACAAAGCTTTTCCGTTATATATATTTTCGTCGTTATTATGCTGTCACGTTGCTACAATAACGCATCGTTGTCTTGCACGGTTGACATTGTATTCCTTTAGAAGAAAAGACTGTTCGATCGCGTTGAGAAATATGCCGGAATTTCCTCTACGCTCTCACGATTCATAGTGACATTCTTTGATAACGCACCACATCGATCATGAATGCATAAAAGCTTCTTGAACCGATCTCGTAATCGGACAGGGAGGAATCTTGCTATTTTTTACATTGCTAAAGCGCGAGGGAAAGCGAATAACTGGTATGCTGATATGAGAATCTTCGTATCAACGTGACATCGTGAGAGCGAAAAAACTCGATCTTTTATTCAGTTTATTCCATGCGAGAGAGAAACGAACGGAAATGTGAAGGAATCTCGCACCACGCGTTTCATATCTGTCGGGAGGAAGGGGAGAGGGGGCTGGCGAGCCGGATAATTGCGGGAGATAGACGGTAATTAAAATGTTTACCACCACGCTAAAGACGGCACAGCGAGCTCCATTTTATCCTTTACGTTACGGCCGATTGAAATTAAGAGCTGAATTAGCATTCGTGAAGTGAATTCGATGACTCCACTCTCTCGCGAAGCGTAACATAATAATTCGATGCCTTTCGTCTGCGAGAGCACTATCGAAATATATATTCGCGTTGGCAGTAATATTTTTAATTGCCGGAATTCTTTCAATTGACATTGTACTGCACATACAAGCAATTAGCATAAAAACTCAGCCGCGCCGCTTTCTCTTCATTCCCCACTCACTCACCCAGGTTTCCATTTCCATTCATTTGCTCCAATTTTTCCATCGCCCTAAGTACCGAGTTACATTAACTCACTTGTGCTAATTAAAGTCAATATTGCGAAGTTTCATATTAATCGGCACGAAACAGCCGTTTCATCGTAGAGTCGAAAAAGTTTCCGCTCTTGTCGGGG
>VBVR01002127.1:12514-24799 GCA_011638315.1 Tetramorium parvispinum
GGGGGGGGTCGTGCTCAGAGAAAGATCTACGGTAGAAATAGCGCGAACGAACGAGCAATCGATTCTCAAACTTCTTCCCACCAGAAGCGGAAAGAAACGAATCAAGACGGCGCTCTTCTTACTTCCATGCCAGTCGCCGACTCGAGGAGCTTTCGGAAATTATTCAACCTTCTCTTCAACCCGTCTCTCTCTGTTCTCTCGTAACCTCCCTCGTCCCGTCTCTCTCTTTCTCTCTCTCTCTCTCTCCACTCGACGGGCTCTCTCGTGCTCGATGCCGGGAAGCGTACCGTATTAACATAAAGCGGATTCAATATCTGCGGATAAGAACTTAATTTAAATCCCCAGAATATCTTAAGGGATACAATATCGGGGATCACTCGGCATGGAGGGCGAGACGGGAGGATGTCTCTCTCTCTCTCTCTCTCTCTCTCTCTCTCTCTCTCTCTCTCTCTCTGCGCGGCCCGCTGTCACTCGTCTCCTTCGGACTCCTCGAAGGATACCTGGTATGGATGTAAATCAAGTTACCTCGTTAGGTCATTGTCGCTGAATTGGATTTGTCGCGGGAGCTGACTCGTGATTAGCTGTGGCGTTTGCCGAGCGGAGTGCTGTAGCTAGCTAACCTTACAGAAACGTCTCGCTCCTGCGAACCCGATCCAGCGCGCGCTGGATGCATTCCATTCGCTCGGACGACAGGGGATTACGCCACCGACATTATTATTTTGCTTAAAACGCACGGCTAACAAGCGTACGGGCGCGTCCTTGCCCGCCCGCAAGCTTATCTTTAAACAAAGCGTACCGTAAAAAGGATGATATTTTTTCAAACGCATTTAAGCCGGCAGTGTCGCATTTTTACTGCTGCAATTGTAAAGAAAAATGGAGCTTTTTCTTCCAAATAAGAGACCGTGCAGATCTTTCGACCTGCAGTAGCAGGATTTCAAATTGGTCTGCAAATTTGCATTTTGGGGATCGATGCAATCGTAGCGATGCACGTAGACTATTGCTCTCTAACAGCCGATAAGGACAAGTGGTTATTGTACGGCGGTCACTGAATAATCGCGAAAATACTGTATTATCCTTGTCAAATAACTCAGGGATAAACGCGCTGAAATCGAGGCACGGAGATTCAACGTATCATAAATATGGAAGAGCCCATAGCGCTACGAGCAGTGGTGGCATCGATAAGGGATATAAGGGAACAGTAGATAACAATAGATATGAGTAAATCGAGCCTCGAAGCAAAATACGTCGAGTCAAAGCTATGCCAATCGAATGATCTCGCAATAAGAATCGCTTACTGTTGATTTGATTATAAATGGAATGCATTATTTAAAAATTAATTGAAATTGTGCAAATCAGTTCTCGGAATTCTCGGTCGTTAACTGAACGTTTAAATGTTAAATTAAATACATCTCTCACAGAAATCAACTGAAACAAACTTTCCATATATATTTTATACTTTTATTTATATAAACTAATGGAAGGAATGGAAGGATCTTGCAAAAAATAACACTGATGGGCATGTTCTAATCTATCAAAAATTGATCGAATTGTTTTAAACTGATTAAATTGTTTTAAAAATCCCGATAACTTTACGACTTCTTTTACGAGTCACAATTGACGAAACGCTGCCTCGAATATCTCTCTTTAGGAGAAAATTGCTATAATTAAAGATTCTTGAAATGTTAACGATCGTCATCAGAGTTCGATCTGCCAACTCGGTCGTTTATATTGTTCCCGATATTCAATTACAAGGTTGCGAACTCACGTAAGAGAAGTTAAAGGAAGTTTTAATAGTTTGTAATGCCGACGAGGGTTTCAAGTCAAAGATCAGACGCGGTCGGCAATCGAGTTTTCGGTTAGCGAAACATACAAATGCCGCGTCGCCGAATATTGCCCGTCGCATGTTTGCTGAGAACAAAAAAGCTTTAATCGCGCGGCGCCGATCGATATTCTATTCGTCGCTGATAAAATAATTTCAATTTCGCTCGAGTAGAAAACGCGAATGCGATTCCGCGCAGCGCGCAAATTAAACGACGTCGTACAATTTCCGATACCTGCTCGCGCGTGCATGCCGCGCTAACGCACGGGAATCGTCTCCCCCTCTTTATTTTTTTGCGCGCTCGCGAAGCTAAACCGCAAACTTGTTATCTAAATCGCTGACTGTCCTCGCGATTATAACTGCCGAAGTTTGCACGCTCATAGAGTGATACAATCACGTAACGATCGCGATCGTTGCAAGTCGTACACAAGTTCTACATTGTTTGGACTGCGCGAATAGTCACTTGTGTGTACCGCCAATTGCAGCTTCTCCATATAATTTCGGCCGTGACTGGAATCACGTAGCTCGGAACTCCCGGAAACAGCGAAACGTTTTAATTGCGCAGAGAGAGAAATAGCCCGCGAGTACAGTAGCAGCGGAGGGAGGCTGAAAGATCGCGCAACACCCGCGTAACGTACAATGAAAATGGATATATGCACAGCGGAATTTCCATAGTCGCTAATCCATCATAATTTGTGATTCGAATGAACCTCCGTCTCTCGCTCGACAGTTAATTACATGTACACGTCAACAGAAATTTCTTAATATAATTTTGTTTTCGCACTCGTGACGCTTATTAAAGCTGAGATCGCCCTCGGGTTTGAGGAAATATGCAAATGCATATACTTCCTTGGGAGGAAGGAAGATCCTTAAGTTGCAAATTGAATCGTACCGGCTCAGTGGTCACAGTCCGTCACGAGTCAGACACGGCGGATAATGGAGTGCCATAGCTACTGTCAGTCCACGTTTCAATACCGCATTCACGATCTTACCGGCGATGCCGGTATAAATAGCATTCATCGGACTTTCCGATACTTATTAAGTATTGAATTTGCCGTCACGGAGCTACTACGAAAAGTCTGCCATTGCGAATTGCGACGCATTGCTCAATCGACAATAACAGCGGGAGAAAAAGCCGTGCAGCGGGTAAAATCTCGAACGCGTGCAAGGGAGGGTGGGACGTAGCGCGATCGGCTTGGAGACCGCGGCTTTGATAGACGCCACGAGAAAGGGAGGAAGAAAGCATCGGAGTTCGGAAGACGAGTGGGAAAGGAGGAGAGCGTATATGTGCGAGGGAAATAGTGGAGATTCCGCGGTTTTCGAGTATGCGGGCGAGAAACGAAAGAGAAAATAAGGGTAAAAAGGGAGCGAATTATTGGTCGACATGGAGAAAAACGAAGGACGCTGTAGGGGCGATGAAGGGGAGGGGGGAGGGAAATGATAGGAAGGCAGACAGCTGCGGAGAGACCGAGAGGACGAAAATAACGACCAAGAGAGAGGGAGAGAGACGAGAGATAGAAGAAGAAGAAGGGACGGAGAGGAAGAGGAGATGAGAGGAACGATGCTAGCGGGTACAGCTGGGTTGTTGCACGAGTAACGAAGAGAGGGAATCGATGTGAGTGTGAGACACTGGTGGGGAAGCACCAATCAATAGACGCGCGGCGGCGCTCCACCTGTCAACGCGCACGGAGATAAACACAGGTACAGGTACTTTAAAACGATGTTTAGAGGCACCGCTCTATCAGCTGCACGATGCGTCAGTGCGTATGCCTACGCACGAGGATTACCTCCTGGAGGGAGAGAGAGAGAGAGAGAGAGAGAGAGAGAGAGAGAAAAGATATTGTCGGGATAATCGAGAACCCTGAAATTTTAGCCTTTTATTATCCCGTTCTGCGCTTCGTCGTCATCGTCGCCGTCGCCGTCGTCGTACGCCATTCGCCGACGGAGATAAACGGAAGTACCTCCGTATCCGTAAGTATCCGAGTATTATACAGCTGGGGTTATATATACCCGCCGGACTTGTATATCGCCGCAGACAGACGTTCCCGCGTGTGTAAGAACACCTGGAATATTTGAACGAAGCCTTTTTGCCCGGTATGCATTAACGCGCGCGTCCATAGAAGAGAACTAATAGCCCCATATTTTGCATATAAAACGATCTCGTTGTCGAAATCGAGTTTAGCGGTCGGCATTCCGGTTTTACAGCAAATGGCAATATTCATCGTTTAATTATACGGTTGCGATCTAAATTAATCCGCCAGCTCTCGTCGGCCGGTAATAAGAATACTGCTGGCTGTAATAAGCGCGCTCCACGCAGTGATTTACCGCCCAAGTTTTGTACGTTGTATTTAAGGGAAAGCCAATATATTCGCCGAGTTTCCTAGGATGCATCATAAATACCTGCATTATAGTGATATAGGATTATCGGTAAAACTCGTCAAACATCCGCGTTGCCGACGTAACAAGCGTGTGCATCTTTAATCTAAAAGTTGAATATTAATTATTCGGCTATTTTTTTTCAATTTATAAACAGCAACAGTATTGCGTACACCAGTTGTTACTCATTTGTTCTAGAGCCGCGAAATACTTGAATTGAAGCATAAAATATAAACGCTACTTGTATTTCATTGCGATTATTTCGCAGTCAGCAAAATTTTTGCTGCGCGAGAATTTCCAGCGCTTTTGACACAGTAAACGAAGAGCGGGTTAATTAATATTAGCTTAATGCGATGTTGGGCGACAATGCGGCTTTGCGGATTTTATTGTAATTACAATCTAGTTACGCGAAATGTATTTTCGCTGACGTCGATTTTCGTCTTGATTAGCGGAACGGCCGGTTCGCGATGTAAAACAATTTTAATATCGACGAAGATATTCAGCAAATATCGGTGCGGCAAGAACGTGTTTGTGGAAAGGCAGGAGGACGAGGAAACGAGCGAAAGAGCGTATTAAACACAGCACGAATTCCTGCTCGTTCTCTCTCCTCCCTCTCTTTCTCGCTCTTTCAAGTATTTTAATCAAATGATATTAGCGGGACGCCCGATATCACGCTGACCATATCACCCTATGAACGTCTTTCGGTTTAATCTTCTGCCTCGCTTAAACAGCGTAAAACCGCTTCAAAGGCGTTAATCGCCTGCGATGTATGCTAATTATTAAGCACACGTGTGCAATAATAATCTCCTTTTATCGTCATCCGATAATTTCGTATGCGATGATTTAAATATCGTCGGATATTCAAGGGACAGGAATTCCGTTAGAGGTAAACCACGAATTAAGGGTAGGAGCAAATTATAAGCGGTTTCTGGGATATCAATTACGAGAAATTAGCGACGCTATTGTGGTATAATCGTGCTGTGTCGTCCGAATTACAATAGGATTCTTTCTGCCGGCGGTTTTCCGTGTGTAGCGAGCATAATGGCTCAGATTGCCGCGCGCTATCTCGTCCGTGGATTTCTGTACGTTCAGCGAGATAATAAAATTATGCGCCTCGCGTAAAACCACGGCTCGCCTGCTCGTGTCTTGACACGTACACGATCATTTAAAACGTTCACGAGATTATACATGGATTCAACGAAATATGCGAAGCCGGATATTATACGCTGAGATCAATATTCGATATTTAATAGCAACAATTTTAATTGAAATACTAATGTTGTCAGATTGAGATTGATAAAAGACACGAAAAAACATTAGTTCAGCTTCGGCGATTATTCGCCGCTCTTTATCCTCTCGTTATACGCATGGAGTATTTTTTTCAAACCTAATGCATAAAGCGTAAAATAGAGTAAGCTGATTATTAATGTAAACAATTTGCGGGTATTATAAACTACTTTGTAGTTATATTTTGACAATCAAGGGGTATAAAGAACAAAGAAGAAAAACGTCGTTTATTGTCTGCGCGTTTAACAGTGTAATTTTGATGGGAAGAATAATTCTTTGTCCGGCGCATTGTTCACCGTGTACAATGCCGAAGAGTTAATAACCGCATGGATTACGCATAAAGCAATATCTCTACGCTCGCTCTGTAAAATCACGTCGCGCAACGTTGCGGTACGATATCCTGTCCACTTGCAGTTTACTGTCGGCCAGGATTCCAGGCGGATCGTAATACTACTTTGTTCCGAACTTCCCACCGATGTTTCACAAGGCGCGGCGTGAACTGCGAAATTAGATGCTCTCATAAAAGCGAAGAAAAATCCACGTGTGACGGGCATACAGGCGAGCAGGCAGGCAGGCAGGTAGGCAAGTAGGCAGGCAGGCAGGCAGGCAGGCAGACAGGCGAGGCAGGAAGCGGAAAGAAATGAAACGGGAAAAGGTGCGCTATAATATCGTGTAACACTTCGGAGCGTATCTTATTCGCCGCGTGAAAAGTTCTCTCATTGCACGGGCCGGGGAAAAACAGCTCCCGGGCAGAGCGACGTTCGGCGTTACAACTTTGAAAGTCGTAACGAAAATTATTTCGATACAAGTTTGTCAATTCGTACGATTGCCCGTTCTTCGTCGCCTCTGCCTCTGCATTCGCAACTAACTTGGAGAAGTATACATTTTATGGACGAAAATCCGCGTGCTCGCGGACGAGCTTTCCCAGCTAGATATTAATGGTAACGCCGGATGCTCGGAATAACGAAGACACAAAGTGCAGTATTCAGCGCTGACAGTTACTCGATTATACGACGCATACCGCGTTAGCGTATCATCGATCACTTCATCGACAGCAGCATCTGGAATATGCGATACATTTGACGTGAAATAAATAGCTTGATAAATGCGTGTAGCCATATTATTTCTACAGTGACGACGTCAATATTTTCAGCGGTATTCGCAAACATTTCCACGGGGCTCTCTGACTTTCCGTCTGACTCGGATATCTGTACATACATCTAACAATCGTGCCAAGCCTTATTAAGTCCGAGAAATAGACTTGTCGGGTTATCGGATATATAGTCGGTTTACGGTAAATTACATGACGAGCGATAGCATTAATATTGGTACGTATTACCGACTATTAACGCCGAATGGATCGGCGTAATTACACGGGCCTCGTATGCAGACGCTGCCTGAGCAGACGCCGGCTTGTATCACTGTGCCGTATGTGAGTCAGTAGTAAACGGAGCGCCACACATCAGACATCCGATACAGGGTGTCGCGTCGGATTATCACATCCGATTTCACGACGGGCGGGATAATCGTGTTTCCTCACGACGTTTATTAAACTCACGAATTCTATTTCCTGAAATACACATAGCTAATTATGTGTCACTTTTCGCGAATATTTATACACTGAGAGAAAAATATAGTTATTTTTGGACTCGACCCCATTTCTAACAATAAATATGACTAACTTAACTATACGCATCATTATGTTAACCGTAATTATTATTAAAAATACTATAAAATTGTAATTGAGTCCAAAAGCAATTATATTTTTCTTTTATTTCTCCTACTTTGTTTTGACTTCTTCTCTATTAGGATATATTATTCTTTGAAAAATAAAGTAAACTTTAATAATATTAAATGTCTTTATTCATTATTGCATATATACATGTGCGTGATATTTATTATTAAATTCGTTATCTTCTACTTACAGGTGCGATTTTTGAGCAAGGCACCGACGAGGTACAATCCGCCTTCAAGTTCGCGATGATGAACCACAACCAGAATATTACGACCCGCAAGTTTGAACTGCAGGCCTTCGTGGATGTAATTAATACCGCGGATGCCTACAAGCTCTCCCGTCTCAGTGAGTACAAATACATTTCTTCTATGCGCGAAATTGTTATTCATCTCGCGTGTCATACTGCGTGCAGCATTCTTCTTGAAGAATTGTAAATATCCACACGTCGACGGCATACTCGGAAGAAGAAAAACTGAGTCGTAGACATTCACAGAGGCCGTTAAATATTTCATAGACATCTTCAAATGTCGATCGCACGTTGCCTCGCACGCCCGCTAGTCGATTCGAAAATCGAGTGAACCGAATTCCATCGCGAATATTCCTCCAGATTGTACCGACAATTTTTCATGACTACATTTAAAGTGTCTGAAACGTCCGTAGGAACAGAACGCGGAATTTCGTTTCTGTCTCTCGAGGGTGGAAATCGATTTCGCGTTTTGTTCGCGATATCTGTACCGGTGTCAAGCACGGTGACTTATCAACAATACTGAGGCGCGTACGTGCCGGAAGCGCGACATCTCCGCGCCATTGAATACACCGCAGCGGTCCGCGTCGGATATGAAATAAGTAACGTTTCGTTTCTATAGCGTCGCAGATACTAATCTTGCTACCCTAGAAGGCGAAACACTTCCATTTCCTATGGCGCTATGGGGCACGTGCGGACGATAGAGAGAGAGCGCCGTTGTTGCGCTCGCACATTTTTGCTTCCTAAGAAACCGTACTGCGGGCAAAGGTCGGTCGATTAACACCGATACAGTTTCATGATTGCGGGAGTAATTCAAGACAATGGAAATACTGCTTCTTTCTCGCGATCTCTCCTAAAAATGCGCTAGGGTCTCCGAGATGAACCGATTGCTCGTAACATCTCAATCGATAATTCCGATAGAAATTTTGCGGAATCTGATTTAGCCGGATTCGTCGATTATCGAATTGCAATTTCGTGATTAAACTCCATTCAATCATACGATTAAGTTAGTGGAATTGTCTCATTGTTATGTTACTACGTGATTCGACATTCGCTTGCTTTCAATGGTGCCAGCCAGCACTCAATGGTGTGAGAAGTTCCGGAATTATCCGAAGAGCCATTACATGTCACTTATCCTGATTTACACCGGAGCGTAGCAGGCGTGAATTTTCACGATAACAGTTATCACGCTTGTAATGAAGATATAATGTACATTTTTCTCAACAGGACACTTAATTTTATTTCATTTTTTCGCTCAACACACAATTACCTGATTATTTATATTAACCAAGAAATAATCATTACGGTAATACAAAAGAAATATAATAATTTAGACACAATTTTGATAGAAGAGCGAACAAATTTTATTTTCTCGGTGTTATACCTTTTTTATTGATTGTCTTGTTTTGACTTCAAATTGACATTTGTCTTCATGTTATCAACAATTCGTTCCCTTTTGGAATTCATAGTAGTTTCTCGCTTTGTCGCCTGTCGCATATATTCGAAATTTGAAAGAGCTGATCGACCGGCTTACTCGCGAACCGTTTGACGGCTTTTAACCAAGGAACGTCAGTCCAGTCGAGCTACATTGGTCTCTGGCTTTGAAGTCGACCGGAACCGTTCTAAACCGTAAACGGATAGAAAGACAAAGGGCACTCGGGTGCCAAAGATATCGGTGTCTCCTATCATTGACGATATTCGTAGTTATTGCGCCGTCCTACAAAGAGATTTTACAATCGTAAGATGATGCGTTTAAATTTCGAGCAAAACTAGCATGTATTTATTCTCTGAATTATTATAAATAGATAAATAAACTATAATAACTCATAATTTATATTTATATTATATTTTTATTAGTTAATCGTTATAAATTTAGATTTAGAAGTAGATTAAAATAATATCTTTGATCGTGCATCGTGAATTATTCAATTTCTGTAAACGGAGATTGCGGGAAATGAGATTTATTAATTTTGCATTTGCAAAAACAATTTGAATGGAATTAATTTGTACAAATACTTCGAATATGTTTATGATGGTTTATAATGTGAATTGTTGGTAAGCATTGCAATTCTATTAACCCAAGAATTCGTGAATAGAATTCACCGAACAAGTTGGTTCATCGTGGATTCGTCGTGGCAGTGCGAGTATTTGGGCCAAGTCCAAGGGGCAGGGAGGCCGTGTTACGGTACTTAGCAAAGCTTCGTTAATTGTATTAACGTTGGTCGCTTCACCCGGATGAAGACCCTGTTATAATCCCACAGCTTTCTGCCCGGCGAATCTATTGCCGCGTTGCGCTTCGCTTAATGTTTTGGTCCACTAAAACGATATAAACTGTTGGGAAAATAACGAAGAAAAAGTTTAGTCTTAGCATTTATCTCAGATCTAATAATGTTGTCGGTATTAATAGAGAGTCATATCTCTCTCCTTTCTCTCCTCTCCTCTCTGCGGTTGTTCGATATATTAGAATTCCAAAAATTTAATAAATACGTTAATTACGTAAATAGTGAAATCCGAAAAATCTGAATATGTTAATTACATAATAATATCTATAAAATAATGGATATAATTAGATATAATAATTAGATTACAGAAATTTGGGATTAATATATCGGAAATTTCTCCGATAGAATCCATGTGCATGCAAAGAGATTTTCATACATTTGGTATTTCACTAGATGAATCGGTGGTTATTAATTATCCACTACGTGTGGAACGAGTTGCTGAATAGCAAATGTCATTGCAGAATAGAAGAAGATGAAAGGAGCTCTCTCGCGATGAGAAAAAGAGAAACAATTTATCATGTAGTATCATCATAAAAGACCTCCCATTTTTGCCTTTTTCATAACATTTATTCAATTTTAAACAGATACGACAAAGGTATATAGCTTTGCCTAGGAAATAACAGACAGCGAAAATCATTATGGAACTGGACCGTCTCCCTTTACCATGCGCAAGGCACATGTATTTTCATTTCAATACACTTCATTCATATTCGTCGAGCATTACGTATGAAGTCCGATAAAATAGAAAGGCGTCGAATAAAAGCAGGCACCATCAGAAAGACGGAATATTCCTGTTCCATATAAAATCGCTTTTTAACCGTCAATACAAACACAGGCTCGTGTCACATTAATAATTTCTTATTGTACGTGAACGGGAGCAGTACGACGGTCAAATAACTGGGACGCGAATGCGCGGGCGGGAATCTAAAATCTAAAATATATGAAGGAAGAATATCGTTAAATAAATTTGCTCCTTAATATTTTCAATAACGTTCCCGCCGCCCGCCGCGCCGTTAGCGCCGGAAGTCGGTTTCTGACGGGCTTTCGGAAGGGTCGCTATCGAGGGAACCGAAAATTATTGCGGGCGTAAGGACGGCGCGGCGCGGCGCGGCGACGAAACGCGGGCGGAGTTTTTTCCGTTGAGAAATCACACGGTAGAACCGAGAATCCTGAGGGAGAGAATTTTCGCGGTGGCGTGGTACGCTCGTCTTAGCGGAACGTAATAGCCATCTATCAACTTTCGGTGCATATCGTATAATATCCTGCAAGATCCTTTGGCCTGCGGGGGCAGGAGGATAGAGAAGGAGGAGAGGGAATAACCTTCCCGCCACCCGCCAGCCTCATCCTCTCTCGCCACGGCCAGAGAGGGATGAACGTATACGGGGCGCCAGCGAGCCAACCAGCCAGCCAGGGCCGGCATAAATCTGCCGAGGGCTCCCGAGGGTATTTCCCGCCTTTTTTCCCTATACCCTTCCGCGCGCCTCGCTCGCCTTCGCCTCCTATTCCACGCTTTCGCGCCCTTCTTCTCGCATCCTGAACCAGACGCGAGATGAATCCCAGGCTTCTATTCCCGCGTGGTTTATTCCGGGGCAAACACCGGCCCGTCGTCGACGAGGTAGGCAAAAGTCGACGACGATTACAAATTTACAGTTTACATTTACGAGGCAATGTTACCAGTGCCACGTTTGTTCACGTCATATTGATTTAGCCGTTGATGGAATAATAATCATCAAGCGCTGATCTATACCTTCAATTAGATTTTATCTTATGACATTTGCTCGTGTTCTAAAATTAATATTCTAACCGTTAATGATCAGGTTTGGCACGTGGGATTTCCCTCAGAATACAATTTTGCGTTACAAGATCCGTTGTTATCATGAGGCTTGTACATGTGTAACATAACATTGGTTTATTTTAGTATTTGCTATTTAATACCGCGTAAATAGTAAATGTAGATATATAATAATCAGATATGTATTGTGAGATACTGATCTCGATGAATCGATGTATAACATATCGAACTCTCATTACATTGAATTTGTAGTGATTACCCTAAACATGCAAACCTATGTTACGCAAGCTTATAATTTTGTTTGGGTAAATGTTAATCAGATATGTCTGATTAAATTCTATGAATCCGTAAGGCAAATCATTGAATTACATTCTCGATCCGTTTATTTTTATCCATTTTATCTTAAACATATTGCACAAGTCTTAACATTGAAAAACAATTTAAAAAAGATATATATATGTATTTTTTAATACACTAGAATAAATATTGCGCGCGCTACGCGTGCGCCATTTATCATTTCAGATATTAAAATATAATTATTTTTAATATAATTATATTTTAATATCTGTAATATCTATAATATTATAACTTAATTTATTTATTATAACTTTATTAATATTATTATAACTTAATTAATATTAAAACTATCTGTAATATCTATAATATTATAACTTAAAAAACGAAAAACGTTTTAATTCTATTTTGTTTAAACACTTCTTTTTATTATTTGAACCAATCAGCGGAAAATTG
>VBVR01002128.1:0-24790 GCA_011638315.1 Tetramorium parvispinum
GTGTGTGTGTGTGTGTGTGTGTGTGTGTGTGTGTGTGTGTGTGTGTGTGTATGTAGATGTAATGAATTAACAGTGATCAAAGTTTATTCCATTAAATTAAGAAAGTTTAAAGAAAATTTTTGCGACGATTATTAGTTGCTTTATGTAATTATTTTTGCCAATGTAGAAAACATTCGTATGATAAAAGAATTATTGCAATGAAGCAAGTACAATTTATTAGATATTTTGATAAAATATTTGAAAAATGAGTACATTGTCTACAATAGTTAATAACCATATTATTCGTGTCATTTTGATATTGCTGACGTTATACTATAGAAGAGTTAAGTCACCATTATTATTATTTTTTGTAATGTTTTCAAATTTATTATAAATTTGTTAATCTTTTGAGATTTCAAATTTAAATATATACTGTAAAAGCTCGCGTGTTGTCAGCCGCTGAAATCTTTGCTTCATTTTGCTGTGGGATGTAATATACTATAATAGGATTATACCTGCAGGTGGCTGAAGGCAGTAGCAATTATTCAGAAGCGAGGAATCGCAAGTATTCTCGGTACGCTGTTGTAATTTATGGTCGGCGTTACCAAATGGCGGCAACTAGGATTTCCTCGCATGCACCGCATATTGCATTGTATAGCTTGCGTATGCTTATTCTGCACGATCACATGATAATTTCATTTATCATTAGACAAACATGAACATTAAAATATCTAAACATACTTTTATATTAATAACTGAAATTATGACAAGCAGTATCGATATGCAAATTTATCTATTAAAAAGTTGGATCTTGCATCTCTGAGATATTAAATATTTATTAATATATACATAAATATATAAAAAAAGTAATTTTGCAAATACAAACTATAATATTATATGTATTTTACTATATAGTAAAGTATCATATTATAAATGACAAATCACACACGTACTCAAAGAATGAATAATAAGAGCAAAATATATAATATTTGCTAGAAATTATTAAATTTGTTATCAATATTAATTATCTTTAATTATTTTTAATACATTATTCGATTGTTTTATTTTTCGATGATTCTTCTTTGGACCATTTCGCAGTATGTTGGTACGATTTGTCGCAATCTCTCGATTTTTAACAATTCGGTACGGTCGATTTCCCAGCGGACGGCTTGTTCAACACTCGATAAGATCGAATTATCCCGCGGTGCACCCACTGCCTCGTTTCGCCCGTTAAGTGCACGGCCATTTGAACTTTAGCTCGTACTTTAGGTGTGCATACACGAAGGCGGAATTCTCGAAGAGCGAAAGAGAAACACGGCCGATGGGAGGAGGATTCGTGCCAAAGCTGCGATTAGCAATTAGTCCGAACGGTGGTGGTCACTCCATGTTTGCACAGCGCGGAACCGTTAATTAGCGAGAGAGACGGAGAGTGAGAGGCACGGTTAGCGAGAAAACGGACAGAGGCTAGAAACAGAGAACGCTCTGTCGGCGCTTAGGTGGCCTTTGCCAGACTTTCGGCAAGTCGTTGATTCCCGTACGATCGCGGTGGTCCTTCGTCTCTTTCTTTTCCTTTTCCTCCTTTTTTCTTCTCGTGTCTTCTCCACCAACCCCCTACTCGGTGAGGCAATTTTTTCCTCACTCCCCGCGCGCCACCGCCACCGGCTCGCCGCCCTTTTGCTCTTCCCGGATATCAATTATGTCCCCGTGGGCCGCACGTTGCGACGGTGGACCCACCGGTGTGTGTCTCTCACCTCCATGAAGGGGGCCCCGGTGCTCGCCTCGTTATCCCTCGCCGTGGGCGTCGAAATCCCTGTGTAAGGTCTCTCAGGAGCTACAAAGTGCAATTTAAGAAAATCCTCTCCTCTCTCTCGTCTCCACGGCTCGATCTCGTTACACCCTCTCGTCTCGTTTCTCCCTCGTGTTCCCTCGTTCTAGCGATAAATCGCGTAACAGTCGGTATCCTTCAACGCCTTCGACGACTTTCGATTCTTTTTTTCACAGTTTCGCTCAGCTGTTAACGCAGCGAGTAATTGAAAATCTTGGCGCTCGGTGAATACAATATTCCCACGTGTGCGAATGTGACAATATTGCATTTGCGTTTTATATAAACGAAACGCTCTGCAGGATATTCGTCGCGCGAATTTAATAATATTAATTCTTCGCTGCACATACCTTCGTCGGTAAAATATTCCATTTGCAGTATCGCCTCGCGTTGCGTTACATAGCGATCTACGTAGCACGAGGACATACTCGCGATATATTTTTCGCTGGTAGTAGTGAACGGCAAGACTGTCCCTTCGCTCGTCTCTTTGTTCCGTTTCTTCGCTATCGTGCAAAAAGGACCAAGTATTCCGCGCGAGGCGGACCGACCTACGACCCCATTATACATGGACCCCAGACGGGACGCGTGATTCATAATATTAGATTTGAGTCGAGACCGAATAATGTAAACGCCACGTAGAAGGGCCTTATATACATGAGTGTCCTGTTGGAATAAGCGCAAGGGGCGTCACGTTGGCGGCGAATGCAACAACGTTGCGGACGACGCCAACGAAGACGACGACGACGCCATCAGGAACCCCGCAGCCACCCACACCCACGTCGGCCCCTTAAATCTCCATTCTCAGGCGCGCCTCGATCCCTTTGAGCCTCCTCTATGCCCTCTGACAACGACCCCGGGATCCTTCGTCCTGCACGCATGTAAATACGTTCTATCTGAAGGTAATTTAAGCGACGACTATCTTCCGTTATTCTTGCATCTGTGTGCACTCTAAATGTATATGAGGATGTCGCATTGTTAAACCTTTGAAAAGTATAGCCTTTTATTAAAAACGTGATCATGTGTTTTAAATTTCTTTTTCTCTACGCCGTTCGTAGCTCACAGATTGCGAAGTTGTGCATTATAATATGCGCTCGGTATCATTTTCAGCGAGTTTCATTATTAAATTATTATCGTATTTTATTTTCTGAATTAAAAAATAATGATGATAATGTACATCAGAGAGTATAAATATCTTTAAAATATATTTCAAATACTCTCTTACATAAGTCTTTCACTTTTTCTCTATACTTACATGAATTCAGTGTTCAGTTTAACGGAAATTCATTAACTTCGCTTCGTATGAAGTCACGCATTGCATCCGGAGCGATATCTCATCATTGTTACGTCTATAGACGTAGATTTGTCATTCAAGCTAATTGTATGGTAGAGAGTCATAGTTACTTGGCCGCCATGTATTGGTGCATCAGAGCGGTAACGACAAGATTCCCCTATTAGGGACAATTGACTCACACCGTCCCGTTAAAAGCATTCTTAAATATGCGAGCTTATCTGTGCGGATCGAAGGTGCATGGTCAACGACTCCGCTCACATATCTTTCCTGCTCTAGCGTACGAGGACGATCGACGTGGTGTCGTTACAGGCTTCCAGGCGACGGTATCCCGTCCTCGGAACATTCGTTTCATACACAGCCGCGGCGTAACATCGTCAAGGATCGTGGAATTAAGAGGAGACGTATCCTTCGCCGTCATTACGTCTCCTCGTTGGCGCGCTATCGAGTCGCCTGATCTCGCTCGACCACGCTTCATCCCGCTCGACCTAAAAGTCTAAACGGCTTCTAATTAGGGGGACAGTCGAAACAAAACATGCCCAATCTCGGCAACACTTGAGATAAGTTACACGGGTCCGACGAGTCGCATACCACCTCGAGTACGACGAGTCGGGGCGAGCTACGATTTTTCGCTTCTCTTTTTGCGGTCTGGCCGATATCGATTTTGTTGTGCCACATCGTTGTCTGATATTCCGCGCCGCGTTCTTCATTCGGCGAAAATATTGCTCCGTCTCGTACCTTTCACGCGTCCTTTCGTCTCACAATTTATACATCGCCGCGCGTTTTATCGTACTCAGAGAAGAAATTCCTTAGCTTTAATTACGCGCTTCGCGCTTGATGGATCGAAGCCAAGTTCGTTCGTTGGGAATTATTATTCTTCGTGTACCTGAGTTCGTCGATATTTCTGCGTGTGCAGAACGCATTGTGCACGGTGGATTAATTAGCGCTTCTCGGAAGAGTATTTTACGACTGACAACCCAGACGTGCGCCGCTGGCATATTATCTGTCTCTTGATCCCGCAACACGATGCTTCTCGAGAAATAATTTGCAAGGTAGACAAGTCGCTTGCTTAATTATTATCGCATGTATCGGCCACTTGCCTTGTGCGCTGCCAACCAAGATAAATCGAGGGTACTCTCTGCTTCGAGATCTTTTTATTTTATTACGAGACACGTCGATAGCAAGAATGTAGAGAGAAAGACTTGTTTGCAATCCAAATATTTTCTTAAATAGAGATATTACTTGGAGCGGATTATTATAGCTACAGTACGAAACATTATATTCAGAAATTAAGATATATAATTATTTCAATCTAAAAAAACCAAGCTATAAAGTCTATATAAGTAGTTTTAAAATTTCATCGATATAAGCAATGGGAATAAAGGCTTCAATCAATTTTTGTTGACTGGGAAATTAATTTTTATTGTATGTATACAATGATTTAGCTGTCATAAAGTGTGACATTAATTGTACAATAGTTAATCGTATTGTGTGACATTGAGTTTGCGTCTCAACAGGGTATCAGAAATTTTTATCTATCTCGAAAGATGAATGCCTGGCATTCATTCTAGGGTGTGCTGCCACCTGTTGGGTGGTTGTAGATACCACGGATTGCACGGTGTCGCCAACTAACGAAGGGTAGGAAAGATCACTCGAGGTTCCCCTTTTTTCACAGCTTTTCGCCCCGGTCTTATGACCTCACCTTTTCGTACAGGATGCCACAGGTGCTTGCCTGTTGTAACCGATAAACTTCTTTACACTTATTCACGAATACTTTTCGCTTTTTAGATATTTATATTGCCGAAAAAATAAATAAATTCAAAGTGCTCGGATTTATTCAAAATCTCGCGTTCTTTCTTTCGTATTTAAAAGTCAGTAATTGAACTGTGCTACTATTATGTAACTATGTTATATAATTATACTCAAACGATTTGTTAACATTCTTCTGAAACAATCCAATCATCGATTGGATTTTTAGAAAAATTAGTCGTGTAATTCTATCGCACCTGTTGCATTTTATCGAATCTCTCAATTAAGATAATCATCCGTTACGGCAAGATTGAATAACATAAAAATCATTAAATTGTTCATCCGAGAGCAGCGAAATCGCAGATATTATCTTTTGAAATGACAAACTGTTGACGTTCCGCGATTAATGGACGCTGATAAATCAGCTTCGCGGTAGATTTCCAGCAATGACTTAACAATGCATAGCTAGATATTTCATCATCTCTTGCGTTCACGTCCGAAGGCGTTCTGTCCGAAGGCTTCGGTCCGGGGGTGATCAATTATTTTGTTCGGCCGACCGATAATAGCAGGTCGTAATATGGTCCATCGGCAGAACTGAACGTAGCCATCTGTTGTCGGCACGGTCTGCGACAAAACAAACAGCTTGCCAATTACCGAACCAAGCTGATTTCGGTGCCGCTCGACATAATTTGGAGGCCGCCGTGGAGGACAAAGGCGGCCCGTTTCCACCACGCCCACCATCGTTAAGCCCCACAACGAGTAGCTACCACGATCTACCACTACTACCACCTACCTTAGTCGCACCTTCGATGCACCCTTCTCGCTTGGTATCTCTATTTATGTTGCACAAGCCGCAGCTTCTCCCGTGCCGGCTGTCCTTTTGTGCCGCTGGACAACGACGGAGACTACACGTATACCGTCCGAAACAATGTCCGAGTAGTTTCGTTAACGAGAACAAAAGTATAACATTCTTTCGTCGTTCGTCAAGCTCCAGTTATCTTAACATACGCAAAGAATTTAATTTTCTATTCTTAATTTACATTTTTTTAACATTTTACGTAAATATGGAACCGAAACTTAAAATTGATTTATTAAATTTTTTAATTATCGTTATCTATTGATTATTATAACAAAGATCCGTCTTAATTTATTTTTATCGTTAAATTGTTCATTTACGTAATTTCCTTTGTGGATAATCGCATTTTTAACTTTGAATATTTAAAATATAAAATATAAAGCTTATTCATCATCAACTAATTAACAATGTGTATGTATTGCATATATAATGCATATGTTGGGAAATATGCATGAGACGTGCATATAACAGAGAAAGAGTGGAAAATTTAAGTATTGTTGTCAAAAGTAAAATATATTGCGACCCTTTTCGGATTTTTCTATAAACCACATCATCGTCATGCCTGCTCACGTAGTTCGTGTACGACCCGAAGTTTTATTCTTGTCGTCACGATTCTAAAGTTCTCTTCTTCCTTTCAAGGAAATCTTTCAACCTCCCTAAAGTCCGTGACGTTATAAACTATTAAATTGATCGATATAACTATTATTTTATATAACTATTTTATAAATTATTATTTATTTATTCTGTCAGTTATCTAATTATGCCTAGCGATAAAAATTCTATATTATTTTTCTTTTATTTCAATATATTCCAACCCATTCTGTTTATCTTTCTAATACATAAATATTTCTGTTCGTTTTCATTTTTCGGAAAATTTTGTTTTATGGATTTAAAAGAAGCTTAAATATTTCGACGTGTCCTAATCTTCTTTGCTTTTCAGCGTTAAGGTGCAAATTTTGGTAAACGTATTCTTCGTAGAATGATTGCACGTTAAATAAACCCCTGACAAAGGGATAGTCGAAGCGAGAGCAACCACCCGCCGTGCATCTTTCAGATGCCGACGGTCATTGTCGCTCTGTTATAGTAGCTACCTAATGCGCTGCCTTACGGCTAGAAAATCAGTTTAACTTATTCCAAATCACGAATCTGTCATTATGACTCTGTTTGCGAGTCCGACTAACCGGCGACAGGATCGACTATTTTTTGCGGGGTTTTATATTGTAAATTTATATTTTTAACGACATACCGAATGGCCATCGCGGGCGGTAGAGTCACAGGTATCGAAGGTGCTATATATGCTTGGCGGATGCCGACCTTCTCGCACCATCTCGTCTCGGGATCGTTTGCGGATCCCTGCAAGTCTGCGGATAAAGCGACGAGGAGCGTATACAGGCAAGGGAATCGTGGTGCACCTGAGCGATGGATTGGGGGGACATGCGGAACGACCGCGTAAACCGTGGATGGCGAGCAGGGGAGGGCGGATGGTGGTTATGTGTAAGCGGACGGGTGGGTGGTTCGGGTCGACCCGAGTAAGGGCGACGAGGAAGTCGTGAGAATTGCCAGAATGCCGTGCGTGCCCGCCGCACACTCCTGAGGATTACTCGGGATACAAGCGCTGTAGGGAATCCGCAATCCATATAACTCCGCTCGCCGCTCCGTATTGGTGGTGCATCCAGAAGCGCGGCCATGTACCTGCTGATGCTCATCAGGACTTGCGTGCCCTTCGCTCGTTTATATTTCACTCAGAGACACCACGCCGGTCTCGACCAGATTCTTTACGACCTGCGCCGGAACGTTTTCTCTCACGACGCGACTAATTTATGCTTCGACCGACAACATCTTATCAATTATCGATTGCGATACCAGAACATTTGTCTGGTTATTCTTTCTTGTCGTATTCAGTATTATTTATGTAGACTAAAGTCGACGATCATTTAAACGGTGCTGAATTGAACATATATCATATGGTGTATGTATATAATAATAATTATTAATTACAAATTAAGCGAAATAGAGGGGAAGATATAGAACTAAGCTGGGTGTAAATGCTAATTTATATTATACATAACATGAATGTTTTTTTGTTACATAATAAATCTAATAAGAACACAAATTATGAAAAGCGCAAACGTTTCGACCTTAAATGTGGTCTTCTTCAGTGCGAGATATACATATAATATTAGGAGGATATTCATGTCCTCCTAAGATAGAAATCTCGAATGGATCATTGAACAAATTTATAACGGATGTACGTAAATAGGTGATACTCACTCATGTGGCGATTGTCACGTATATAAGCTATTGTATTTTGTAAGTTTTCAGTGACTTTCCTATTTGATCTCATTCCACCTCTCAACATAACATATGTATGGGTAACATATGTAAATACGGCTGGCAAACGGAATATATTACCTGATAAAAAGATCAAAAGGACACAATAAAATAAAGTTCAAGACCAAATCTAATTTTTTGACTAAATGAAAACTGTTCCTCACACTGCTGAAAGAGTCTGGTATGCTTTTGGAAAGGATGTTGCGTAAATAATATACCACTAACAATGGACTATTATTTGAAGAAATAATTATTTTAAGACGTTATCTTCTTTTATGGACCTTTGGCAATCCATAATTTTACTTCTAATGATACGATTCCTTTCTTTATCGTAGGAACTCTTATGTAGGGACTGTCTCTGAATGTTTTCGAACTTTTAATAAAACTCAACATATTGTAGAATAGATCTTGTCATACCTAACACTTTAAAAAAAAAATTATGAAAACGGGAAAGGATCCTTTGGGAAAACTTACACAAAGTTATTTATCAATTACGAGGATTGTGTACCTATGCTGTTCTCTCCTTATTTCCTCTCCTTACCACTATCTTTACAACACCGTAACTTTCGCTTTTAGATTTGATCGACTTCTATTCTCAAGTATCTTTTCATCACCGGTGTAAATCATAGAGTTTTTAATTTGATTTTTTAGACGATTTTGACGTTTCACTGATTTAGGGTAATTTTTATAACTTATTGATTTTTTTATTTTATTAATTTCTTTTACAGTTTTACATCTGACGCATAAGACTTTTTTACTCTTATCTTTTCTTTCTCAATTTTATCCCTTTAACAACGGTTGACTGTTTTTGAAAAAAATTTATTGGCCAGACCATTTTTGTTGTGTGACCTTAAGGTCTTTTTATCAAGTAATATATTCAATTTGCCAGCCGTATATATGTTATGTTGAGAGTGGAGTCAGATCAAATATGAAAGTCACTGAAAACTTTACAAAATACAAATAGCTTGCGCCGTGACAACCGCCACATGGGTATCACCTATTTACGTACTAAATTTGTTATGTACAACTCCGTTATAAATTTGTTCAACAATCCGTTCGAGATTTTCTTCCTAGGAGAACATAAATATCATTATATGTTTGATAACTCGCACTGAAGAGGATCGCATTTACGGTTGAAATGTTTGCGCTTTTCATAATTCGCTTTCTTATTAAACTTATTAGGTAACAAAAAAACATTCATGTTGTAATATAAATTAGCATTTACACCCAGCTTGATTCTACAGTCCATCCGTTTCGCTTAATTTGATTAAAAAATTCCAGAATCTTGTTTATAAGTTTGCTCATTGATTATTAATTACTACAATAATAATTTAATTTACAATATGAGAGAAAAAGTAAGATCGGATTTTTTGGTGTGCTATCATCTGTTTCTTTCGAGTTAAATGCTCTTTGCTCACTACTGGAGGTACTTACAGATATAGAAGGAAGTCGATTCCGGGCAATCACCGTAGCTACCGCGCTCCAATTATCCGCAACTGCAGTTTCGTGCGGATGCGTATAGCTCAGTTTTATACACACATACACACACATCGTTTTTACTCGCGCGAACGTTATGATCGGAACGACCGAGGCAGATTTTCGCATTTGAAGCGGACTCATCGCGAGTTGTTTCGCGGCACGAATCGATCAGCGACCAATTATCGTTCGGACGAGTGGGCACTTACTGCCGCCTCGTTAACCTGTAATCATCAGCGAGGCGGTAAAAGTTTTCATTGCCATTAAAATCCGCCCTTCTTCTCTGACTTCCATTAATTCAATTGTACTTTTTCTCCCACTTTATTTTACAATTAATTATTTCATTAATTATTTCCATACCTCAATTTTTAAAAGTAATACCGTTTATTTTAACAATCGCATAATTTATACAATTAAGTCAATAATTAAGTCAACTTAATTATGCATTCACCTTTCGAGTGAATTAATAATTTTGAATTAATCTTAAAATGATTTAATAATTATTCAGGGGTATAATTTCTTGTAAATTTTTCTTCTATTTTATAAAGAAAAATACAGTCAAACGCGCGATGAATTCACGTATTTCCCATACACGTTAAGAATTGTCGAAGATCGAAGCATGCGTGTTCACCAGGCAAATGTGGTGTCTTCCTGTTTGCCGCGCCTTTGGCAGCCACAAAGCCATTTGTGTCCCCGCAGATAAAGTCGCGCGTGCACACGAAGTGGCCGGAAAATAGTACGAGTGGCGGGTTACAACCAGTCCTCCCCTCGCTCGCCCCCTATCTTTTCGCCTTACCTCCCGCTCCATTCTCTCCGAGGAAATTGGCAGCTAGGTCGAAACCCTTTTGTCGTCGACGCGCTGCATGCACGACGGAGTAAACAGCTGCGAATGCCATTTCAATAACGGCTAAGCGTCTAGATAGGATTTTGGTACTGGCCTGCATTCGAGCGCCTGTCCTTTGATCAGACGGTCGGTCCTTGAAAACGTTGCCGAGATAAACTCCGATGGCGGCTTTCTATACTTTTTCCTCGCCACCGCACTATTTGCACAAACTGTTTCGTCTATTCCGTTTCACGATAGTCGCATTATTAAGCTCGCGTCGATCGCAGGATTAAAGTGTTTTCCCGTCGTAATCACAAACAAATCCGGCCAATTGTACGAAATCTTTTTTTAGAATTTCTATACGCGAAGAGATAATTTTCGAAACTGTTCTAAACAATGCCGATTGAAAATCGTTTTGAAATAATCTTTAAATAATAGTCAATCCCGCGCGGTATTTCAATCGCGCGATATATATATATATCTCGAATATCCATATTACGAGCTCGAAAAAAAGTATCAAATGCAAAACGTTAATACGAAGGCTTTCCCGAATTTAATGAATATATCGGCCGCACTGACGCAGATCTTTTTTATGCGACCATCGTTTATTGCAGGCGGCTTTATATCGGCGGCTTTCATGCGCGCCTAAACGCGGTGCTGCGCGTACCTATCACGCGGATCGGGAAACCGACGAAAAACGATGAAAGCCTATGAAAGCGAGCATTGTGGGTGGTTTCATGAGGGGTTCAGGATGGGTGAGAGAGCATGCGGGCGACGTGGCGAGGGGACGGGAATCCCATCTGTCGGCATTTTTGCGCCGACATTGTGCGCCTGTTTATATCGACACCGAGCGAGATAGAGAGAAAGAGACAGATAGTTAAAGGCAGGAGGGAGAAGGAGTGAGAGTGAGAATGGGAGAGAAAGAGAGCAAGCCCGCTTTATTGCCGTATTGGCATATTGCCGCGGATCCGCCAACATGCTTTTTCGGCCTTTTTTATCTTCGCTGCACGCCACGAAAACGGCTGTACAACTCCACGGTGTGTATCGGACACACCGTCGACGGCTGGCAGCGTCTCCTCTCTACACGCCGCGAATTTTGCCCGTTTCCATGCGACGGCCAGTCACGACACTACCGTCGTAAATTTCCAACTGACGGACGATAGCCGGAGCGTATCGGAATATCGACGCGAATTTACTCCTTTTTCTCGTAGTTCCACAGCGTGCGTCACCGTTGGCTCGGTGTCGTCGAGAATCATACTCTGTATCGGACGCTCCTTTTGTCGTTCTCTTGCATTCATTCACGAAAAATGCGAGATTTAACGACAAGTTCCTTTGCCAACGTGAAACGTATAATTCTATACAATTCAATAGTGTACACGATAAATAAAAACAAAGAATTAATATATTTTAATATGGTTACTGTGAGGTAATAACAGAAATGCTACTTTCGTTTTCATTGTTTGAAATTGTGTGACATTATATGTATATACTTATATTATTTTACCTATTATGTATGAGATTTATTAAAAAAGTTCCCGAACTTTTTTATAATTTTTTCAGATGTATTCATAACTTATTCAGCTTATTATCTTTGAAGTATTTCCCTCTTGGATATACCGTTTTTAACTCTTAAATTAAAACAGGCCTGATAATCTTTCTTCGGGATCACATGTAAGTCTGTCTGCGAATTTTTCTTGATATCTTCGATAGTGTCGAATCCTTTGTCCTTTTAACAAGAAAGGACAAAGATCTTTGTAGATTTCTCTTTGAAAAAAGAAAAAGTTCGCGAGAGTCAGGTCGAGAAAATGTAATGAGGAAACTTAACTGTAAAACGACAATACATGATTTCTTCGAGATGACAAACAATGCGCTCGCACATGTATCGCTATCGATTCATCATGTTTTCCTCCAAAACAAAGATGATTGTGCTTTTTCAGTTTATCTATTCTTACGATCTTTTTTCCAAAACTGAAATTCACATTGAAAGATTGAAGATTTGATATCATTGCAGACATTAAGAAAAATGCGTAGACGAACTTACGCACAATCCTAAAAACAGTTTATTAGAATTGCTTCAAAATTAAAAATTATGTATCAATTGAGAAGGAAAGTAAGAAAAATAATCGAAAACAACAAGGCTGAATAAGTTGTAGATACGTCCGAAAAAATTAGTAAAAAAATTTGAAAATTTTTTAAGCAGCTTTCATAAATGTGTGTATATGTATATTATACATATATGAATAATAAAAAAATATATAAGGATATATATATAATATATCAGCCCCGCACTATTTCCTCGAAAGTATTTATGTTTAAATTTTTGCTTAATGATAAAATAACAATTAACAGTATTTGAAATAAATTAATCGCTTTTATAATAAAAATAAAGGAATAAAAGGATTAATAAAAGGAATAATTAAAATTATTACTAATGTGTTGATTAATATGATTCAATAAAAATTCAGTTACAAAAAACGTCAAATGTTTGAGTTTGCTTCGCATATTCTTTTCAATAACATTAAAATAATAAAAGTACAATAGCGAAACGTAATATATCTTGAAAAGCTAGAAAAAATTTTAATACAATTAAATCATCATAAACAAATGTGATTAGATATATTAAGAATCCTGTTCTATTCGAGAGAGTAAAAAATGAAATAGAAAATCACGTGAAAAGAAAACATTTTTCGCACATTTAAATACAGTTTGTTCTACCCATATAAATAGATGAGATGATCGATTTATTTGTGTGCTGTTTGTCTCTGTCTGTGTCAAGTGGCACTGGATGACAGCGGAATAGGCACACTCGATAAAGCTATCTATGTAGAAGCCAGTTCTCCTCGTCGTGAGACAACACTCGAAGATTAATTTCCTTTCGGAACTTTCACCTCACCTGTATCGATAGCTTGACATATAGTTTCGCGTCGTTGACGATCGACCGAAATTTCAAATATCATTGAAAAATACAATAGTATACGCAATATTTATGATATTAATATATGCGTTGTACTATTAAAAAATAAGTTAATATCTTTTATTATCATAACAATAATAAAATAGAAATCTATTTAACATAATAATTTAGGAAATCAAGTTTCTCCGATATAAGAGTTTATGGATGTAAAATTCAAATTTAAAAAATTGCTTCATTCGAATTGCGATTAAAGTTAAAATTGTATAAAATTATTCGTGAAATAAAAAGATCCGTATTTTTTAATTAATTTAATTCATATTTCATAATTCATAAATATTATTTATGAATTACTTCATAAAGTTTTATATAGTTTTTATGAGCAAATTGGTACTTTCCTTAGTATTTCTTTTATTTTATATTTGTAATATAATTCTGGTAAGAAATTCTGTGTATTAAATAGAAGGAGGCATCATATTTTTTAGATCTCTTCTGATCAGCCTTTGTGGGAGTGACGCGAGTTTTTATGTAAGTTTTTGCTCACAGTTGTATGAAGCGATGGCTGCTGCTTGTAACCCTTACGAGTCCAGGTGGGCTCATGCTTGTCGGTAACAAGATACGGGGGTGGTTGAAAGTGTGCAGAGGAAAACGGCAACGGGGAAGCACGGGGAGGTAGACAGACGGGAGAAAAATGCAATGGTTAGAGGGAAAGAGTAGATATCGTAGCTCGGCTATACGCAACCTGCTTTCTGTTTGGCACTGATGCCCAGCTGTTCCTCTCATTTTAGCTTCAAGCAAAGGATAGTGAAGTCTGCACTTAGCATTTACGAGTGGAAAAAGCCTTCCGCAAGGACGTCTGTCTCGAAGGACGTAGAAGAATAGATATTCCTTTTCTTTTCGTGACTTGGCATAATACGAAAAGCACGTCGTGTTAGTGTTCAATTTTACTGAATAAGTTGATTGATACTGAACAATTTCGTTAATACAGGGCAAATTAATTAATTACATAAATTACACAATTGATTAATTATTAAATTATGAAATCATTATTAAAAATACAGTCAAGATTTCTATAAAGTGCTCTATAGATCAACTAATAATGGGCGATTATTTATTAATCGATATACTGTACGTGTATATGAATATTTTATATATAACATTCAATATGTTATACGTTTACGGACTGTACGCGCAATATCTTGCAGAGTCATGCATATATATATATATATATATATATAGCGATAAATTTATTTTCGTCATTTTCGAACGTTATCTGAAATACGCTGTTCTCTGAGTGCGCATCCGCAAATATATTTACTCCGATCGCGTAGGATAATGATGACATTAAATATATCAATATTAAATATATTAATATATCAAGGATTATATCGCGTTCGCATAAACTGCCAACGATGCTTGCATCCCTGGGATTTCTGACTGTTCCAATAATCACACTAAAGATTTATCGAATAGACTTTCCGTGACGATGCAATCGCGCGCGCGAGAGAGTGAAAGAGTGCACGATAAACAAGCTCGGCATATGCCATTTGTCTCTGGTTGAGATGAGAGACAAGATCAGCGTTATCGCATCTCGTCTCGTCGAGATGGTAGATTGTGCGCTCGTTTTGCCCGAGTCACCCCGTAGACGAGCGAAACTCCGGAGCTCAGCTCCATCGAATAAAGCGCCCGAACAAATAATGCGGCTCCCCCCAGATGCTTCCGGTCTCTTATTTCACCGGATAGCCATCCGAACACGTGCCCCGTTTCCTCCTCTTCCTTCGCCTCCTCTTTCCTTTTCTTCTTCCGCAAGGGGGAATGAAGGATCGGTGGTAGTGAGAGCTCGCCACTTCTCGCTGTTACTACCTCATTGGATTCAATAATTTGATCGCAAATCAACTGTGAGCGAGGATCGATACGCGGCGTTTTCGCCGAAAGATTTCCGTACGGCTGATCAGACATCCGTTAAATTTAATATTGCAAGCTTTTGTAACGCGTCAATTGCAGCGTGCCTTATTTCGATGATTGATACTCGAGTTATTTTTCTTTCTGAGCGTAGGAGATCCATACGAGCGCAAAATATTGGGGGATTCTGTTTTAAGAATAACATTTATATTAAAAATTGTAAAAATAATCTTGTATTGTATTGTGTTATTTCACGTGTACTATTCTATATTAAATAAACATAAACTACGTTCGCAAAAGAGTTTATTTCCCGATACAAATATTTGTAAATGCAAAAAAGGTAGTATATATGAACTGCACATAATTTAGAATTGCGATTTATTTAAAACTCAGCCTACCTCTGCAATTAAATCTCATCGCGAACATAATCGCCCATCGCTGTGTTCTAGTAATTAGTATCAGTGAAATACCAACGTTGCGTACAAATTTCCGAATTTCTCTATAACGTTTTATCGCAAGCTGCGACAAACTTCTCTTTGTGCACAGCGTATCATTGCATTCGTGTTTGCGCGCAGCATCCTGCGTACATACGTCGTGCGCCTATGCACACCCACGACTCGACGGTCCCACCTGGAGGATGTCGTCGCGTGCCATTAAGGGTCCCGTTGGCAAACGTTTAATGACGATATGCCCGGAGCACGTGTCAGGACGTCCTCCCGGCAATAAAGGCCCTCTTAGACCTTGTCCTCTCTCTTTCTCTGCGTCTGAACCATTCGATCCTTCCTCTTCACGTACGGTCGTCGGCGAAGCAACGGCACAGCCTGCGAGCCGCGAGCAGTGAGTCTCTCCTCGTTCCTCTCTCCTTCTTCCTTTCTCTTTCTCTTTCCCTCGGCCTCTCTCTTGGCTCGCAGGAGCGGTTTGCGTTTCCTGCGCGGCACGCGACTCCGAAGTCCAGCTGCTTCCTGTCTACCACACTTCTCTCTTACTCTCCTCCTCTTCCCGTTCCGCCGACCCACGCATTATCGTACCTCGCCGTCTGACTGTCCCCCGTGATCCCGTTCGTCCGAGGCCCCGTGTTTCCAGCGAGCTATTGTGTTCGAGGGAGATCTCTTTTCATCGTTCCGTTACGATATTTCGAATTTGCATAGTTGAGAGGAGTGTAAATGACAAACGTGATGGAAGGAGTGATAAACTCTTATTATAAAGACGTTATTTAATTTTTATGAGAACCATTTTATCGCTGATCAAATTTCGGGATAATCTAAAGTAATAAAGAGTATACATTTTAATTTAATTAATTATTATATAATTTCAAGGCTAAATATTTCAAGAAAATACATTAAAATACATTATTACAAAATACAGTAGAACGGAACAGGAGATAGGATTATTTAAAATAAACGACAAAACAGTAAACGTTGTCATGCAGTAGATAAATCATTTCTTTCAAAACTACAAACAGAAGACTGCACGAATCGTCCTTGTCGGACAAGAAATTGAAGTAATTATTTTATTTGTGTCGCTAATCACGCGTGAGTGACGGTAGTCGTTTAAATAGCGCCATGTTTTTGCCCGCTCGAATGAAATTAATTAAATGAATGCGGTTTATTGTAATTGACTTTGTTTGCGATCGAATTTTCCGGCGGCGCAGAATCGCACGTTATGCTGCGACTGCGTGGACACGTACGCGAATGTATTCCGCACGTACCCGTCATCCTTCTGCTCTCCGTCTATCTTCCTCTCACCTGTGCCTCGCGACATGTCGCGCAGACGCGTGCACACAGACGCAAGTACAAACGATATCGATTGCTGTAATTAACCGGCCGCAACAGGCACATGGCATGACATTGCGCGAATGCGTGCACGCGTGCGTGCATGCTCGTTCGTTGCGTGCATTCATCGACGACTGTGCAGTGAAATCGCGTCCCGCGCTCTCTAATGCAAGCATAGAACGATTTTAATATTATCGCGCCGTAACTTTTACGCATTGTCGGTAATAAAATAATTTTTTAATATGAAATATATAGTAGAAGAATATATAAATAATTAATATTTCTAATATTTTTTTAAGTTTTGTTCTTATCGTTAAGAGATAACTTATTATTTCACTTTTGAAGTATTGCAATATTTTCCGTTGTTAAATCTTTCACGTGCTTGTCACAGAAGCAGATATCTCGATAGACACGGTGGTCTACCGCGATATTAATTTCTGCGCGGATTATTCAGCGTGGCTTTTTTTTGTATTATTGGCATCTCTCGCGCCTCTGGCTTCCATCATTTTCCCCATCTTTATCGGATTTCGATCAGATGAGAACGCAGATCCGACGAAGGAAGGAAAGGACGTGGAAAAACAATTTGTCCGCCACGTGGTAGTAAACTACCCTCTTAGGATCATCCGATAGGCGCTTGATTCCTACGCTTTCGTTTGTGTAAACCGATCACACCGTATACGCTTTTATGTTGGGTCACGCTTGTTTTTGTGTGTGTGGGTGTGTGTATATATAAACATATATGTTCGCGGCCAGTTTTTTTTTTTTATATTCACTCACCCATGTGGTCCGAACCGCGAAGAGGTGAAGCGCGTGCCAGCAGGACGCGGGAAAACGATTAGTTTTTAATTTGGTCCGGGCCGATTCGATCGCGTGAAATTGCGGCCGGGAGGCTCGTGCGTTCGTTCTCGCTTCGGATTTTTCGGCAGCTCGGGGAGCACCTCTCTTTCGGCTGCCTTCTCTCCTTTTTTTTCCCTCTCCTTTTTTTTGCAAGGGCGTTTTGCTTCACGTCCAACGTCTGCCTGCACCATTGGGAGCGGGTCGATCAGAATCGGAATTGCTTTTAACCGCAACTCGATCAAGAAATGCCTGGCTCCACCCTTTCGTCCTAAATTTCCTGTTTTCAAAGCTATTTTTCTCCGAACGCGCGTGGCCGCGAGTCTCGCGATTGCTCTCTACGAGCTCTCGGTATTTTCCAATAAATTTGTGTTTCGCGAAATTCCACGCTTCGATCGAGGATAAAAGTGACCGCTTCAGCGAAGTGTTTATGGTCACCGCGGATTTGTAGCTCTCGGTAATTTGATTTAGAGTCGTTTCCTCGCGGAACCATTCGTGCTGACATCGCGTCATAATATACACTGATTTTGATTTACATATGATATGCGAACCGTTTTGTTAGCTATGTCTCTCAATGGCACATGTTCAGTTATTTTCATATATATATTTTATCACAAATATTACATGATGCCTTTTTTAATTTAATTTAATCAGATTATCAAAAAGTCTGTCAAGTAAACGATGATACATGTATACCTGTGTTTATTTATAAGAGATGTATTTATATTACCCAATAAATTTAAAGTGTCCTTTGCATATGTATATGTTTTTGCCGAAAACAGTGTATGTCAAATTTTTAGCTTAGCTCTAACGAAAGAATATAATTACTTCATATTCTCATTTGCGATTCTTAAAAAAGTTATTTTTGAAGGAATTGCACTCCATTGCACAAACATTCGGAGAACTCTCGCGCTGGAGAAATTCGAGAAACATTTAAACTATGTATGTGAAATCGTATGTGACATCGAATTTTCGAATTTGACCGCAACTTTTTCTTGGAAATTCTGGTGAAATGTGCGTCTTTTAAGGAAGATCATCACAGATACGTACACACACTCTCCTTCATATACATATTCACTCTTACTTTCTCTCTCTCTCTCTCCCTGTTTCTTCGGAACTGAGAAGCGTCTGCGAGCCACCAGTTCGGCCTCCGCACCGTTTACCTGTTTCTCGAAGTCAGGCCTCACCGCGTGCAACATGTCGCGTGCAGGCACGTGCTCCGTAATGTATAATCTGACCTGTGGCCGGAGGCGGTCTACAGCGCCGATATAAATTCGAAACAGCGAGAATGCGAGAGGGGCGGGGGGAGGGGGGAAGACGAACGCAGAAGAAGAAGAAGCCAAAACCGGTGAAGTTCCGGTGAAAGGGCCGTGGAGATCGACGAGTACTTGTCCGGGAGATACAATCTACTCCCTCGGCTAGCTGTAATATGCGGGTTCAGCTCGCTCGTGGAAAGCTGATTTTCAGCGCTTCCGTCGATGCGGGAAGTTGCGGGTCAGTTTGGAGATATATTATACATATGTATGCACGTATAGTACGCTGGGATACACACAAAAGAATATAGATAGCGACAGAATGATGGCTACGGAGGGGATTTTTAATGCGGCGATATCAGAGAACGTAAGGTCGTTCGGTGGCGCGTATCGCGTTCCAGATCGGATTCATGGATATAAATTTGAGATCTTCATGGCGCCACTAAAGCTTCGCTCGAATGGATCGCGTTGTGGATGAAAGCCTTCTGGTATCTGCGAACGATATTAAGCGCCGTTCTTATCTTAATCCTTAAATCAGTTTCTCATTACTCCCAGATATCACATCGCGATTTTGTAATAATAGCCAAGTATCTGGATGACTGAAAATGATTATTTAACAGTTAAAATGATCAATTAGGCGATTTGTTTCCATAAACGTCGTCCAGAAATTTACGCTATTTTTGGTTGAAGATAAAACATTTCTCTTTTTAGTAATACGCGTTACATTGTAGTATTTTTCAAGGAAAAATTGATCTTGAAATGATCAAAGGCTGCTACTAATGGTCGTAGAGCTCAAAGCTGATTTGCAACAACTCTGTCGAAACGGTACGCGACGCGTTCGTGCGATAAAAATGATCGCTCGCGCGGAAGACGAAGCACAATTCCCCTTGTAACGTACTCGGCGGTTTCGCGGAGAGACGTTAAACCACGTGCGAACGCTTAGGAACGAAGCGCACGGCGGGTCTGAAACTGTTAACGCCGCAATTTTCTCGGGCAGGCTTCGCAGCGGAGGCAAATGAGGGCCGCGGTACGACTTCGGGGGCCCGTTTAAAACCGCTGATCCTTAGGGATCAAGATACTCGTCGTCCCCACCCGCTCATTTGTAGTCTGCTTGGTTCTACGATACCGCAAAGTCGGATCCGGCGCCCAGTTACGTGCCTCCCGCGCGAACTCAGCGGTTTTCAGTTCGACACGCTCGAGCTTTTCCCATATCTCTCCTCTCATTCGCGCTCTCTTTCTCACTCTGTAACTGTTACGGAAACAAGAGGGTATCTACACGTAAACACGACTAGATACCAGTATAAAAGGTCCACCTCGAGAATAGAACGGGTCGGGATAAGAATCAGGGGTGACGGAAGGAAACACACAGGATGGCTAGCAATCGGGGGAGGCGGGTTCGTGAGATGGGCACGCGAAAGGGGCGAAGAGAATGGTGCGAACCTTGCTTCTCTCTCGCCTTTATAAAAATGCAAACGGCCGATCATTTGAATACGTATAGCCGGTAATTCAGATGAAGCGAGCACTCGCCCGCCCGCGTTCGCGTCACGCGTGTACATTCGTGTTTGCGTCGTGTATACGTGTTGTGTGAACGGTGTTTAAAGAAGAAACGCGCAAGAAAAGGCGACCCGAGAGAGAATCGATGTGGAGAAGGTGTGTCGCGTACAAAGATGTAAACCTTCTTACCCTCTTCTCCGCGTTGCGAGCCTTTTCTTGTCCACCTTCTCCACCTCCACCTTCTCCTTCGCCTCCGCCTCTTTCTTCGTCCTATCGTCTTCGTTTTTTTTATTTCCACTCGTTCTGTCCCACCTTTTCGATGGTTAGCGTCCAGGCCCGAGCAACGTGAATCATTCTTAAAACGTAAACTGTTATAGGAGAAATGAGGCGGGATTATGTTTATCTCTTACTTCTCGAAGGAGAAATTATTTTCAATGGCATTCCACAACTTTTTTATTTGTTAATATTTGCACATACCGTTTAAATTGTTGACAGTTAATTGCGTGCTTAAAATATTTGTTAATAAATACATTTTTTATATTTTAATTAATCGCAATTATCATATTGAACACAAAAAGTTCCGCTAAATTATTTTTTTAACATTACGCACTAATGATAATAACTTTTTCATTAATCATAAAAAAACATGCGTACATTGATTCTTATGATGATAGCAATCGCATTAAACACATTTGGTACGGCATTATCGACAAGATGTTCCGTTGTTCTATCTAAAATCATCCGAATATTCCATAACGACGAAGCATAACAATTCCGGATACAAAATAGAATGTGAGAGAGAAGCCGCTTCCCGAGAGCTATCATAATTCGTCTAACGGCAGATACCAAGTCGTACCGTTGCGTAACGATCGATTCCTAGCTCGAGATAGGCTCGGGAGATTTCTCCGTGGGATAGAGCTGCAGAAACAGAGATGTCTGCGTTCGTATGCACCGTGCGCTTCCTGGAGCTTATGAATATTACTCGCTCGTGGAGGACGCTGCCGACGGCTTCTGGACCGGGTGTATATAAGGTGTGAGGTAGCACGTGACGACGGCCCTTTCATCTTTTGTTTTATTTGAAATTCCATGCAAACCTCGGCGCGAGGCTGCGTGACCGCAGCGGGCTAGCCCGAGTTGGTTGATGTTAGCCATAAAACAAGGCATTAGCGCTGATCCGTATCTCGATAACCGATCTCGGCGAATAGTGGCGAACGATGAGAACGAAGACGGGGACCTTGCTGCCGTCGCAGTCATCGTCGTCATCGTCCTCGTCGTCGTCGTCATCCTGAAGTTCGACCTGCCTCGGGAATCCCGTTTCGTCTCGTTGCACCCGCAACCTGGAATCTCTCATGAATAATATCTTCCATGCATTTACATGCCGCCACGGACTACATCGCGCGGATCCGCTCCCCCCCCCTTCCTCCTTCTCTTGTCCTGTGCCCGGATCTCTCCCCGTTCGGATCGCGAAACGCTTTTCCGTCTCCACGTGTATTCATGTTGTATCCTCGAGAAAGAGGAGATGTTCTCCCGACGATAAGAACGGGCTTTTCCTTTCTTGCCCGTCCAACCCCTCCGCCTCTGCTTGGCGATCGTCGATTTTCTCTGTCTTGTTCTCCTCCTTCGCCCTTCGTTGTCCTTCCTTCGTCTCTTCTACGGCTCGGCTCTCGAGGGACTTTACGAATCGTTTAATTCGATCTTCTTCCCAGATTCCGCTCTTCGTTCGTCCTACGCGACGCGACACGACGCGCTGTCCTTAGAGATCCATTTATTCGGCTCCGAGACCCACCCTGGACCCCCGATTCCATTTTCCTCCTACTACGAGATTATCCCGAATACGTACAATTTGGACTGGTGTATATCTACTATCTGTTATCTATCTCGGGAAGGCGGGATAGGTTCGCGCGCGCGCGCACATATCCCGCCACGCGGCGATTTGTGTTTCATAAATGCTTATGGGATACAAAGACGCTATTTCGCCATGCTATTTTAGATAGTATTACCAAGGGCGATAGTTTTCTTTTATAATGGAAAAAAGCAAAACGCTATCGAGAAAATAACTTTTTTTAATATGCAGGGGACAAATTTACAAATTTATTTAAATGTATTGTATCTCACAGTTACGTAAAAAAATTATTTTATTATCATATGTGTCCACTTATTTTAATCATTTGCCGAACAAGAAAACCGCATGTTGATTTAATAAAAACGCGTAAACACAAAGTGCAGCGCGGTTAATATTGCATGATGGCAAACATCGTCCGCGGCGAGTTTCAAAGGGGAAGAATCGGTAAGGCTAGGGAGGGTGAAGGATACATAAGTGTCGTGGCAAGATCCGCGAAACCGCTAGGAATTCCGGAAGAAATAGCTCGACGGTATTCCCGTTTCTCGGACGAGCTCCCCCGAGTCGCGATGACATTCCGGCGTTCGCGAGAAGGGTTGCTTCGCTGTTTCGCTACCCTTTGCTTCGTGCTTCGGAAGACGTCTCGGGGAACATTCTTAACCGTACTCTCTCCGGGGCGACGATCCCGACACAGGATGACGTTGTTACGAGACAAGGTATTTGCCCGCCCGTGGAAACTCGCGGCAGCAGCGAAATCTCCGGCGAATTCGGAACCGTTTAAACCAAAGTTTCCCCGTCGCCCTTTATATATGTATATACATAGGTGTGTAGAATCGGCTTGTAGGATGTCAGTTCTCCGACGATTCTCGGTCCGTGATCCGAGACGGACAAGTTACGGGCGGAATATGGGCGTTTCGATATCGCTTCGTTGTTCTGTTCTCGGGTGTTTCGCTGAGCTGTTTCGATAGCGCATCGATTGCAGTCGAATGCGCGTGTGAAATCAAGGTTTTATATATTATTTTACTGTAAAAAATCTTTCCTCAGCAAGATTATCAAAACAAAGCGTTTCGGAGCTATAAGTAACAGAGAGAATATAAAGCGCTTTTAAATTAAAAGATTAAAGACCAAATTGAAAACGAAACTATGTTTTTCGTATTATTTCAAATAAATTATGATTAAATAAAACATCAATTTAGAATTTCGGTAATTAAAGAGTGTAAAGATAATATATGCTAATCGCTTTCGATATTTTTGTTCTCTAAACTTCAATTCTAAACCCACCAAAGAGTCTATTATTAAAGTAAAGCATAAGATGTTCGGCATAGCGATGAATTCGTAAACGGCTTTGCAGAAGTGCGTCCCAACGATCGTTGAACGTTTTTTGGGAAAACAACAGCGTGTGCGATAGGCAGGTTGAGTGAACGCGAAAACACGCGCAATGCGTCTGTTTACGAAACGGCGAAGAAGTATATCGTGCGGATAATAGTGGACCACCATATGGACGCATGATTGCATCGTGGAACTGTAATTTGCATGTGCGCACAGCTGATGTCTGGGCCCGGGACCGGGCCCTCTTCTCTAGTTCGGCTTGATTTCGAGGAGGAGACGATAGCACGGCCGCGCCTCACTGCGAAAAGGAAGAACGGCGAGCAGCGGGGACGAGAGAGCCGCGGACGAAAAGGACGGGCACGAAGAATGGCCGGCTAGTAGCTCCGGAATCGGCAGCTCGTTGCAACACATGTGAAACACGAGCGCACGCGAGAGCCTCGATTCTCCAATTACTGACATTAATACTGCTTCGCCCCCTGGGCAGGACTCGCGAACAGGTTACGCAGCGGCGACTCGCTCAAATCGTTCGCGGCGAAGGCCGCGCAACTTGACGAGCTGTGTACTCGCCGACATAGTAAATGATCATCTCTATCTATTCGGAAATCAGTAATATTCGTCGATCGCCAATTAATTGTAATTTCCAACGACTATATCGATTACAGATATTCTTATGCAAAACAAAAGTACGATAATGACATTTAGTTTAAAGTTTAGTTAGCCAATCAAGTTTCTATTTATATCACAACCGCATTTTCACAATTCGTATCCATTATAAAATCTTTGATTAATTTGCAGTTTTTTCTTATCGGAGATATCAATGCGAATTATTATTTTTATACATTAAATTTTCGATAATTTGATTTTTCAATTATCGGCATTGTTTTAAAGATATAAAAGATACATATTTAATGACGTACAAATAATTATGTCACAACATATTCATATTAAATTTATTTTAAATGATATCAGAAGAGAGCAGAATTTGAAAGAAAAAGTTTCTTTGTTAATATATCTGATAAATAGGATAAATGATAAAATTAAAAATAAGATGGAAAATTCATAATTTATTAATGTTATATAATTTTATTTTATTCGCGACGTAAAGATTTAAAATGAAGTAATGGTAATAAA